>CAUYSK010126583.1:0-46930 GCA_963575035.1 Avahi laniger | reverse complement strand
TAAGTCTTTCTGCTAATTGGTTAATCATTCGTACCCATGTGTGATTTGTTAAAAATAACTCCCCAGAAAAAGTATAAAACCTGACAAAAACCTGGAAAAGGTGCTCAGATTCTGGGAGGCTTGACCTCAATCTGGGCCGCCGGCAATAAAACTCTCTGACTCTCCAACTCTCTGCGTGCCGCTCGGTTATTCCCCTGGGACTGGTCACTGACACTTGCCATAACACTACAATTTCTAAAACATGATTGTGTGCCCACATAAGTTCCTGAATTTGGTGAACATATCACCAATTGCCTGAGGGAAGAGGTGAGAAGGGAGTTATAATAATATAAGGATCTCAGTGTAATTCTTTCATAAGTTCAATTTTAGAAAGGAATCAGATTGTGCTAAACCTTTTCATGAGGCTTTTGGGAAAGAGGTGCAATAGAGATCCTTAAATAAATAATTAGAACATATTGTATACTGATCTGCCTCTAAAATAAGCCTAGACCCCTTGATCTACTCCATTAATACAGGAATTGGATTATCTTACATTTAGTTTTCCCCACTCATTTCTCTTACTGTGAAATACAAGAAGATATTGGCCAGGGTTTTTATCCCTGTCCACATCCTCCTGTTCAGAAGGAGCTTCAGAGCAGAGGCAGCCATGGGTCTGTTGGGTTATACATTCTAAATGAAGAGCTCTAAGCGTTATCTATCAAGGATTGATTGAATCCTGAGCTTCTCAAAATAAGGATCTTGAAATCTGTTTATCTCACCAGGTTCCAATCTTCCATGAAGGAGTTTCACTGAATTCTGGTCTCGTGGGGCTGGAGAGATCTGAAGCTTGAGTCACTCCTCTATCTCAGTTAAGGGAATATTCTTCATCCATTGGAACTCCCCCATTGTGCTGCTCATCTAAGTTATTTTTCACGTAGAGAGTCATTGAAAAATCTAGCTCAGAATTTGATGAAACTGTGCAGAATTTTGTAGCATATAGCAGAGAAGACAATAGATGCAGAGAATATGGGTCTTCTTCAACGGGTAAATTGTTCTGTGTGTTTACAGAACTGTGACACTATCCTATATTTATTTTTTTCTTCCTCATTGCTCATTCTTATCCATATTCTTGACCTAATGAAAAGTCCTCATCCAAATCTTCTCATGCTTTTTTTCCAGTTGGTAGATAAGAAATCTGAAGCTTTCTGAGTGGCTGAATAATTTGCCCAAGATCATGCAGACAGGTGGTGGTAAGGCTAGGAACTCATGGATATTCTTGGAACATCCAATAATTGTGTGAGAAAACAGCCTGTTTTTGTTCAACTCACTTTTCATGGTGTTGCCTGAGAGAACCTGGGATAGTGGACTGAACTATAGACAGCCCTAGGATGGGAAACAACTGTGAAGATGAATCAAAATAATAGATATGTGTTGAACAATGGAGAGAAGTGTTGATTTCTCCCACCATATTAAGAGGATCCCAAGTAGTAACAATTACTAAACATTAACATTTACATAGTGCTTACCATTTGCCAGGCAGTGTTCTAAGTGCTTTACCTACATTATCTAATATAAACATCATAGGAACACTTTGAGGTAGATACTGCTATTATTCTTATTTTATAACAAGAAGAAAAACACAAAGGAAAATCTCTGCATTAGGGAGGGAAGGTAAACCATGATTGGTATGGAGAAAGGCTTCAAGGGTGGTACAGTCCATTAATGAAGACACTTGGCTGCTGGTGAAATTAGGTCCAGGTATGTTCTGAAAATAATTGAAACAAAAACATGTTCAGATGTTTTTGAGACATCTATGAGACACTAAGAATATGAGACACTAAGAAATTGGCAGGTGAATATGTTTCAGACACATTCAGTGAAGGAAAGAAATATGGCCTAAGAAATACAGAGTAGAACTCCCACAGAGACTTTGTGGCTCCAGCACTCTGTGGGTCTGAGGCCACAGAGACTTCAGGGCAGAACATCAAGGTGACTGCAAGTTAGTGAAAAAGGATCTAAAGCCTGGCAGAAAAATATTCAAAAATCAGTTACAGGATGCCCTTTCTGGAACAGGCATTAGGGCAGGACCTATTGGAATTAAAAGGAGTATAGAGCATCAATGTAATGCACTCCAGAATGAGAGGGAGATCTATGACACATTGGGACATGCTGGAACAGAATAAGCATCCTGGATAGACCTGCAGGGATGATGCTAATCTGAATTTTCCTCAATTGAAATTTTGAACAATTACTCTAGTATTTAATGAGTGGGTTAAAGTGAAAGAGGAAAGGTGGATGTTCGTGCTCCAGAAACTCTGTATGCCTGAGATAGTTCCAGCTAGAGTTATGGTGAGAGAATATTTAATTCCTAAAACTGAACTTGTTTTCCTCAATGATACTGCCTTTCAATGGCAACAGTTTTCATTTCTCTTGGGAAAATACTTAGCAGTGAAAAGACTGAGTTATATGTTAAGTGCACATTCTATTTTCTAAGGATTGTCAGTGTTTTACAAAGTGGTTATGCCATTCTACATTTTCACCAACAACGTATGAGAAGTCCAGGTTGCTCCACATCCTTGCCGCAATTCAGTAATACCAGTTTCATTATTTTTAGCCATTCCAGAGGATACGTAGTAGTATCTTATCATGGTTTAATTTACGTTTTCCTGGTGACCAATGATGTTGAATCATCTGTCATGCTTATTGACTGTTTTTATAACTACTTTGATGAAGTCTCAATGTTCTTTTTTGTCTTCTGAATGCAAGTACTATATGAAATATATGTATTGCAAATATTTTCTTCCAGTCCCTGCCTTGCCTTCTCATTTTTCTAATGATGTCATTTGAATGGTGGAAGATTTTAATTTTGATGAAGTCAAATTTATCAATTTTTAATTTGTGGTTTCATGACTTTATATTTTGTCTCAAATATCTTTGCCTATTCCAAATTCACAGAGATTTTTCTCTTTTTTCTTTTAAAAGTTTTACAGTTTTAGGTCTTATGTTTAGGTCTGTGATCCATTTTGAGTTAGTGTCTTTTTTTTTTTTTTATAACAGCATAAGATAAGGGTTAAGTTTCTTTTGTTCCCTTTCTATGAAAATATCCAGTTGTTATAGACTTGTTTACTGAAAAGACTATCCTTTTTCCACCAAATTACTACAATACCTCTTTCAAAAAGTAGTTGACTATTTATAGGTCTCTTTCAGGAATCTCTATTCTGTTTCATTTATATAAGTGTTTCTTACAACAATTCTACATCATCTTGATTACTGTAGTTTTGCAGAAAGTTTTAAAATCATGTAATATTGTACATCAACATTGTTTCTTTTTTTTAAAAAAAATTTTTAGGGAGAATTGATCTTAACAATATTGAGATTTACAGTCTATAAAGCAGGTATATTTCCCCATTTATTTAGGTCTTCATTAATGTCTTCTAACAATATTTTATAGTTTTCATCCCATCTTTTGTTCTATTGCAGTCATAAATTTTTTTTTTTACTTCTTCGTATGTTATAAACTCCACAATACATTGTAATGTTTTAAATGATCAATTCTCTTCTAAAGAAATTGGTTTAATTTATTTATTTATGGAGAATAGGGTCTTGCTCTGTTGCTTAGGCGAAGTGCAGTGTTGCTATCATGAGTCATTGCAACCTTGAACTGTGGAGCTCAAGTGATCCTCCTACCTCAGCCTCCCATGTAGCTAGGACTACAGGCACAGGCCACCATGCCTGACAAATTTTTGTTATTTGTATAGATGGGGTTTCACTATGTTGCTCAGGCTGGTCTCCAACTCCTGGGCTCAAGTGGTCCTTCTGTCTCAGCCTCCCAAAGTGCTAGGATTACATGTGTGAGCTACTGTGCCCAGCCTCTCTTGTAAAGAATTTAAAAATGAGGTAATTTGGCTTACACTTAACTTATATTATTAATTACTTAATAATTTCTGGTTCTGTTCTTTTTTATAGATATATGTTCATCTGCTATAATTTTGGTTTTTCTGGAGAAGTCTTTTAATATTTTTTGTAGTATGTGTATGCTGGTGAAAGATTTTCTGTTATTGTCTGTCTGCAAAAAGTCTTTATTGGAGGAGATGAATCAGAAGCTGAAATTTCAGCTCTTGGATCCATCGGAATGAGGTGTGGCTTCTCCCTCCACCTCACAATTCTAATCCTAAAGTTGTTACTATTTTTTTTTTTTTTTGAGACAGGGTCTTGCTCTGTTGCCTGGGCTAAACTACAGTGGCATCATCATAGCTCACTTGCAGCCTCAAACTCCTGGGCTTAAGCAATTCTCCTGCCTCAGCTCCCCCAAATAGCTAGAATTACAGGTGTGAACCCAGCCTTAAAGGCATTATTATTAAAAGCCCAAAGGAAGTTTTCCTTCCCTGGCCTACTAGCACATACATAAATGTATATATGTATAAAATAATATGTTCATGTCTTAGAGGTGCCAGTGTTCTTTTGTTTCATTGACATTTCACTCTCAAGTCTCAGCTTCAATTTCACCTTCTCTGAGAAACCTTCCCCGATCACCTCGGTCATTCTTTGACCAGTGTTTCTGTCACATCTCCCTGCTTTGTTCTCTCTCTCTCTCTCCTTCTTGGCACTTCTCATGTTGTGAAGTTATCAGGCACTTGATCAAGTAGGCCCTGAATTAATATTTGTGGACTGTATTAAAATGTTGTTTTGAATGAGCTTGATAACTGGGTTTTTGGCAATGTACAATCAAGTGGAAAACAGCATAATAGGAGTCTTGGGGGAAAAAAAGAATCTATTTTGCCATCATGTTCAAAGGATATTTTTGTTGAACATAGAGGTCTAGGAGTATGGTTATAAGTTTTTTCTTTTTGCACTTTCACAATGTTTTATTGTCTCCTTAAATATTTTTTGTTTTGAAATATGTGGTATTTCTTATTTTGTGTTTATCATAATGTGCTCTATCCCATCGAATTTAATGATTCTTCCTTTATCATTGGTATTTAGCAATTGGATTATGATGTGCTTTGGTATTTTCTTTGTGTTTTTCCAGCTTGGGTCTCATTGAACTTCTTAGATCTATGGGTTTGTATTTTTTTCAAATTTGGGAATATTTGGCTATTTAAATATATGTATCTCTATATTAATATATATCAACATATTACTATATTAATATATAAACATATTAAAATATATTTTATATAATATACTATATATAAGTATTTCTAAAATATATTAGTATATTAATTTTATATAAAATTTATATAATTTTACATAAAAATTTGTTATATATTTATTGATATATATTAATATATTCATGTTTACTTTGTTTCCACCTCCGTTCCTTCTGGAGCTCCAATTACATGTAAATCAGATTTCTTGATATGGTCCTACAGGTCACTGAGGTTCTGTTATTTTTTTCAGTCTTCTCTTTGTGCTGTCTTTTTGATGATTTGTTAAGTTTTCAAGTTTGCTCTTATTTTCTTCAGTCTTTAATCTGCTATCATTCCATTTGTTAAAATGTTTATTTCAAATACTATAATTTTCATCTCTAGAAGTTCATTTTGGTTCTTTTGTATATCTTTCATTTCTTTTCTCATTGTATCTATTTTCCTCTAAATCCTTGATCTTCTTTTTGTTACATATCCCGATGGTACTTTGTACTTCTCTCTCTATGATACCCAGCACAATTTTAATTACTTTGGCAAAATATCATATTTGTTGAATATTAGCGTCACGAGAACAGTGACTAAGTCCTGTTCACCAAGATACCCTCAGAATTTAGCAGAGTGTCTAGCACAGAGTAAACTCAGTAAATATGCACCGAAAGAATTAATTAATGAAATAATGCTTTTAAAGAAGTCTTATTTTCTATTCCTAAAATCCTAACCCTACTCACATGGAAACTTTAACTGTGGCGTAAAGTTGCCAAAAGTTCCTAGAAATAGGGCCAGGATAGATAAATTATTTATCCTAATGATGAGAGTTAAAAATATTTTCTTAACAATTGGGGCAGAAATTGAAACTCTTGGGGCACAGGTTAGCAGGGCTACAATGGAAAGACAAACTTTGTTATGAAAGGCAGGAACTGGAATCCAGGGTAGTGGGAGAGCACAGGGAAAGGGAAGAGAGAAAAGACAACTGAACAACATGGCTGTGGTTTGGAGCTTGAAATGCAAAACAAGCCACAGGACTTTTAAGAACAAAGATGCCCAATACAGATTTTTAAAGTTCAGTGTGCTTCAATATGAAGCCCATCTGTTATGCACACAGAAGAGACTTGTTTAAGTAACACATGTACATGCTCTGTGTGTGTGTGTGTGTGTGTGTATGGGCGGGGGCAGAATGTGAATGAAAATGAATATTAATCAGTTGAAAGAACTGAGTTCATGTCTAGAAGGTGCAATTAGGAACAGAGTTATCATACATGGGCTAGCAAAACTGTCCATATATTGTGCTAGCTCAGTAGAACTCGGAGCCAGAGGTAACAAGAATGGAATAAGCACTTGCTGACCTCCTAGAAGTTTGCAGAAATATTAGGGGGCGGGGTCATGAGACTTTCTACTAATATAAAAATGGGATTACATGCCATTCTTACCTGGATTTTTGAATCAGGTGACAGCTGATTCAAAAATAATAACTATTATTGAAAACTCTTTTTATACCAGGTTAAATGCTTTATAAATATGTTATCATTTACTCTTCTTTAAACACCTCTGAGGAAAATGCTGTTGAAGCTCAGTGTTAGTGATGAAAAGATACAGCTTAGAGACAGCTGAGAGACTGTCACTTATTCAAATCATATAGTTTGATGAGAGGATACTAGTGGGAAATTTTTTGGCAGGTAGATCAAGAACAGGTGGTCAAAGCAATAGAGAAAAGAGGGTTAAATGCAAAACTCCAATTACATTCTCAGGAGCCAGGTCCACTGAGGGGAGTTATTTGACAAACTAATTTTTCTGCTGTTTAAATACATTCATGGAAGAGTCCCAAGGTTGCCGTTGTTTGATTTGTGCCTGCTTTGCCCTAAATGCAGTCGTGTTAGCAAGGCCAATAGTGTAGTAGCTAAGAGCCACAGGCACCAGAATCAGAGAGCCCTAGATTTCAATTTTGGTTCTGTGACTTATGGGTTGGTAATCTTGTTCCATTTATCTAACTTTTGAGCCTCAGTTTTCTCATCTATAAAATGGAGGACATTAATATCAGCATTGCCTGTTCTTATGAAGATTAAGATAATTAGTATAGAGAGTTTAACACAATGCCTAGTACATAGTAACCACCCCTTAGTAATTTACAGTTGTTATTATATCTCGTCTACCATATTCCTACCCAACTGAGGGGTAAAATAGATTGGGAAGAAAGCAAAACATATTGATGACCTACTATGCATCAGGCATCCTTTTAGATACTATATTTACTGTCTTACTTGGTACTCAGAGGTCCTGTGCAGTGTACGGGCTCTATAAACCATATTTTGCAGTGGGAGAAACTTGAGACTAAAAGAGGTAAAGTGACTTTACCTAAAATGACTCAACTATGTGAGTTTGACTATTAACCCAATTTGCAGATAAGAAAAATAAGGCTAAGAGAAAAACATTGCTGAATGTACATTTGTGCCAGATGTTCTCTGACTCCAAAGCTTCTCAAATCCTGCAATCATCTGCTAGTTTTCCTAGGCCATGTCCACTGTTGGGGTGCAGGAAAGTCTGAGTACTTTTGGGGGACTAGATGAGAGGCTGGAATAGAGTCTATTTGCATGAGATATTTCACACGAAAGCTTTGTTTCTGAAGGAGGAGGAAATTCAAACATGACTGCTTGGGAGATAGGCTGAAGGAAGACAATATATTGTCATCTAGCCCACACTAGATCCCTAGGGAAATGCCTGGTTGGCTGTGAGAATGAAACCCTCAGCTGAAAAGGCACAATTCAGGGCTGGGGAGATGGCTGTACTTAGTATACTTGTGCAGGGAGATTCAGGCATAAAGGTGACTGAAGAGGATACAGGCTCGTGGCTTTAGGACACACCTCCTTTAGCGGAGAATTCTCATTCTTCCAGAGGATATTGGTAGCTGTGGCATTGGTGAAGTCCTCCTCTTCAGGACTTTGTGAAAAGAGAGCCTAATGTGGAGAGGGGCAGGAACCTGGTGAGTCTGGAGTAAATCTGATTTACGAAGCCATGAACGACCAACTAGAGGCAAAATACACAGGTGTGTGAGAGGGCAGCTTGGGTGGTGTCATGAACATTGTGGTGACTCCCTGATGGCATTTCTACCCTTGCCTAATGTGGTTTGCAGAATTGTCCTCAGCTCTAGTGGTGGGCTTGATTGGCCCGGAAGTATTTTCATCCCTCTTGTCAATGATCGGTTTATAAGTAGACATGTGGCTTAATGAGACGCAAGGACAAGTTTACTGAGGCTTCTGGGAATTTCTTCTTTGGAGAACCTCGTGAGAAGTCGGTTTCTCTTCCCCTGATGTAAGTGAGGAACTGATATCCCCAGCTTGTTATTGACTTATAACTGCCAGGGAATCAGAATTAAGCTGAAGGTGTGCATGGCAGTGGAGACATAAAAAGCATGTAGGTCTTTGCTGATGTGGTTGAAAGGCTAGATAAACTAGTCTTGAATCTCATTCTGCTGATGGACTTCTCTTTTAGTGAATTAGTAAATTTTTTTTATTGTATAAGCTGATTTGAGTTGATTTCTTAGTTTCAGCTGAAAGTATCCTGATTTAGTCGGAGAATAAAATCTAACAACGATTTTCCAAATTTATTTTTGCAATTTAGGTAGCAGCTGACTTGTGGTCAGCACATGGAGCTATGAGTAGAAAAAAGCTAAAATATTTCTACTAAATTAGTAGAGTGGTTAAGCTTGGAATAGATTAAAGAGATCTTACTTTGAGATAGCACTGCAGAGGGAAAATGATACTTGGAATTCTGAATGTCAAGGAGATGATGGTCAAATTAATGCATTGGTGAATTTTGAGACTTGGTTATTCATTTAGAAAGAGGGATATCATTGGAGGATGGTAAATGTTTGAACAGCTGCTATTTGGAACGGGAAAGGAATTAATGAAAGATCAGTGCTGAGAAGCACTAAGGACCCAGCTGAGTTTGGAGATCATGAATTTATTAATATAATGGAGGGAATCAGTTTGTTTTCGAAGTTTTCTGCATCAGGGCTACATGGGTGAGAAACAGAAGTGGTATAAAAGGATAATGGGACTCCCAAATTGGGGCTTGGCAGAGAAAGTGTGGTGGAAGGACCAAGGCTCTAAGAGAAATTGTAATCATTATTTTGATTGATAGTGATGATATTTTAACTTTCAACAAAGTTTTTCATATTATCACATTTGTTACAATGATCTTGTAAAGCAGGTTATTAATCCTAGTTTACTGATGAGGAATTGGAGACTCAAGAAATTCATGCATTTATTCCTTCAATCACTCATTTATTCATTTTCCAAACTTAAAAAAATGTGTGTTGTATGCCAAATTCTGCTCTAGGAACTAAAAAATCAGAAAGGTGGAGCATAAAACCTACTCTGAAAATGCTCCCTCTTTAGTGGGCATAGACAAAGCAGTACAGAAATGTAATCAGCTGAAGCCACAGCTGGATGCTGGGGAAGCAGAAAGAAGGTGCCCTCACTCCAGATACGAGCTTGAGCCATGGGATCCTATTTGGCAGTGGTATGAAAGATGAAATGTTGGTGTTATACTCGAGATAGAGAAACAAATTGAGAGATCATTGTTATTTTGTAAGAAGTGATGAATAGGGTTTAAGAGGAGAGGAGGACCTTGAGAGCCATTTAAAAAGAACTGACTGCATTTGAAAATTGGGCATATGTAGTAAGAGAGAGGGAGGGGTTAGTATGACTCCAGAGTTATGAGGTGAATTACAGGGAGAATTGCAAATCAGGCAATGGTAAGAATTTGGGGACTTATAATTAGTTCCAAGCTATTTCCATGGTACCACACTTGATACCTTGGAGGCATCATCATTGCAGGGTTCCTCCCTAAGAAGCTACACTGATCATTCACAAATGGAGAGCAGAGTCAACTCTTGTAAAGCATGATATTGTAAATTTCCTGTTAGTGTCAATAACCCATCTGATCATGCAGGACCTTCAGTCCTACTAAGTCCTCTTAGGGCTTCTGGGAATTTCTCTTAAAACAACCTGTCATGTATAATCCCGTGGGAGTCGTCTTTGAATTCTTGCTTCAGCATCATGTTGACATCTACTACCCTCAAACAGCCTTAAAGGGATTTCAGTCTTGCCTGAGCTAGGATATAAGGATGCCATTATCTGTGCAGAGTGCATTTTCCTGGTATTCTCAGAACCACCGTCTATTGGGAGGGCTGTTTCCACGAAGATAGCTACATGCTCTGCTCTGTCTCACTTTGTCATCTGGCCCCTGAGAAACAGCCCAGCTACTGCCAACAATTCATAGCCTTTCAGCTTCTAGTCTTAAATACCTCTCCCTCTATGCTCAAAACTAGTACTAAGCACTGAAGGGGGAGCAATTCCGTTTCCTGGTCTATCATCACTTTTCTCCTCCAATTTTCCAAATTAGGAAACAGTCCCACACAAAATAACTTTAAGAATGTCATCTCATGTAGAGAAATTCCGAAGGGGTCTTTAAGTCTCCACTAGTTACACAAAAATGCAAGTCATGTTTGGCTCTACTGAGACATCTGGTACATTTCATTTTCCTGTTTCCTCTCTAACACTGCCCCTTCATGTTTCTACCCATCTACACTCTACTACAACTGTTTATCCTTTAGATTATACTTTTGTACTGAGAGCTGTTACTCCCTGAGGGGGCATGCCTTCTCTACCACACATCCCCAGGGAGGGGAGGGCTGCGATGATGTCTTTTGTTATCAGTCTCTGAGATTTATTCTGAAAGATACTCTTGCTGTCTTTTGACTTGAGCAGCTGGTAAGACACTGTAGCCGGTTCTCCAGCATGCCTTATTTCTCTCTTCATTCTCAGTGGCTGTATTATTCTCAGTATGTCCCACTCATTTGTAGCATGTAGAGTATTAGTGCTGTGAGGAACTCCAGGGAGAAAATCCTAGTCCATCCTTCTCTATAGACTTCCTTAATTTATGGATAAGAAAACAGAGTCCCAGACAGCGAAGTGGGGGAACATCGTTGAGGTCAGAATCAGGACTGCTGTCAATTCTCCTGACCTCCATACCAGTGTACCTCCACTGCACGTGAATCAGGTAAGACAGATCACTTCACAATAGCACTGTGGGAAAAGCACTTGTCAACTCATTTTACAAGGGAGAAAACTAAGGCTCAGAGACTGAACGTCTCCAAGTCCATACAGTGAGTTAGTAGTAGAGCCCCTCTGGGTCCAAGTTCATCACAGTCGATCTTTTTGAGACTATGAAGACTTGAGAAACTGTGATTTTAAATTAAACTTGTAACCTAAGGTCTGCACTATCCAAACAGACATACAATATATAACCACATTTTTTGGCCAATGTATTTCCTGATATCTGAAGCATTCTTGTGAATTTGTTGAAAGAGAAATGAATTATTTATCTTCAAACCTCAAAAATGTCATTGGAGAAAAGCCTTAATAAAAATCCATCAACTCGGCAGGAGGATGTTTGGTTTTTAAGAGGTCTCCTGACTGGGCCAGATGAAGTTTGAGGATAGAAATAGTGAGAACATTTAAAGTTTATCATTTGCATTGTCTCGCCAAAGCTGGGATATTTTCTCTCGTTTGGTCTGGCTGTTTCTTCTATGACAGACTGATTGACATACCTACTTATAAGTGAGAATTTTTACATTTTTGAGGGAAATTAGATATTTTTCCTCATAATATGGGAATGTTCAGACATCTCCGTCAATCTTCCATATAGTTAGGATATCTAATCAATAAAAATATCCTTCAAATTTAACTCTCTCTAATGGGTTGAAGAACCCTTTGGCTTTATGTAAACACTAAGTTACAACAGAACTGACTTCTCTTCCCTGTGTCAATAACTACATGTGTGACCTGGGGCAAAATCTGAAGCTGTTAGGGCCTCCGTTTTCTGTTCTTAGAAACCAGATAATCTGTGAGGTCCCTTTAGCTGTACAAGTCCCTTAACCTTTCTGTGGTGGTCACCCGACTAAATTGAGAGCCATACATCTATCTTGTCTAGTTAGGAATGCATCATTGCTATAAAGAATAAATGAAGTAATGGATGTGAAACCTCATTGAAAAGCATAAACCATGAAGTAAATTATAGACATGATTATTATTTAAGTACTCAGACTATTTTTCATTTTTTTCCTACGTAACTGGTTGCTTACATAAACTCTAAGAAGACCTGATAGAAGATAAGATTTTATTCTCTTATGGAAACAGAAGGATCAACAAGGGGTCGTATTCTACATAAAGTCTATAAAACCCTGGAATTTTATTTTTCAGAATGTTTCAAATTACAAAACAGAAATGCATCCCACCCTCTACCCTAGGGATAGTGTGCTCTGTGTGGCAGGACTCAGCTCTTGTGGGGAGAGTCACATCAAACCAAGCACATTCTGGGCTTTCAAAAGGAACACAGAAGCAGTTGTGTAGGGAGAGCCCCAGAGTATGTGTGAGAAGACAAGGGTTAATAACATTTACAGGAAAAGGAACATACAGATCATCTGGCCAAGGGTTCATAAAATCAAATGTCTTTGGGGTCAGTGAGTAAAGTGAGCCAGCGAGGGCTGTGGGATACTAACGGGGGTAGCTGCAGTTCACCTCCAACTGATGGAGCCGTGTTGGGAATGTGAGACCAGTGTTGCTGATATTTGAAGAAAAGCTGAAAATGTGGATTTCTGGGGGTGAACTTTCCTGATATCTAAATTTTGGAAAATGTGCTTCAAGATCTAGTCTAGGTACTACTGATTTGAGGTCTCTTATCTAGAACAACTCTGTCATTTTACTTAAAATAAATTTTCTCTTATTCATCAACTATAAATTGAATTATTCATTATGTGTTTAAAACTTTTCCTAGATCTAGTGATAAAAAAAGTGGTAGAGCCCAGTTCTGTGGGAGTCAGTCATATGAAAAAGTAAGGGTAATTATTATATAAAATATGGTGGATACACTAATAGAGCTGTGGCCAAAGTAGGAGAACATATGTGAAAGTAATCCACTGTATTAGGTGTCCTGAACTTTCTCATCGATTCGGTTTAATTTTTTAAAAATGTGTCATGGCTAATGCTTATGCTAGTGGCTATAAAAACATAGTAAGGCTACTTCGAAGACAGCATTCCTGTTTCATCAGGCATGATTACTGTTAAATGAAAGATGACAATTTTTCTCCTGCTTGGGAAAAAAATAATTTTTTTGAGAGTCAGTATTTGTGACCATTGTCCTGTCTAACATTAACACAAGTCTTCATGCCTTGAGGGACAAGAAACTTATAAATCATGTCGTCCATTACCACCCTTTCTCAATCCTACTCTCCCAAAGTAACCCCTGTTACCAGTGTGGCATATTCTTCCAGTCTTCCTTCTGTACATAGATGCTGTATAAAGATTCAAAAACTTTAGTGCACATATAGTAACAACACTTATCAGATGTCGGGCAGGTAGGAGGGGGATGAGGGAACGGGTATATACACACCTAATGGGTGCGGTGCGCACCGTCTGGGGGATGGACACACTTGAAGCTCTGCCTCGGGTGGGGCAAAGGCAATATACGTAACCTAAACATTTGTACCCCTGAAATATGCTGAAATTAAAAAAAATTTTTAGAAAGAAAAAAAATTTTTACAAAGAAAAAAAATTTTTGCCAAAATTAGATGATATATTTACTCTTCTGTCATTTACCTTTTTAAGTATGGTAAAATACATATAACAAAATTTTACTATTTTAACTATTTTTAAATCTATAGTTCAGTGCACTAAGTACATTTATATCATTGTGTAACCATCACTGCCATCCATGTCTACTTTTTTTTTCCAGACTGAAACCTTGTACCCATTAAAATACTAACTCCACATTTCTCCCCTCCCTCTAGTCCCTGATGACCATCATTCTACTTTTTTTCTCTATGAATTTGATTACTCTAGGTACCACGTAATATTTGTTTGTAACTGGTTTATTTCATGTATGATAATGTCTTCAGTGCTCATCCATGTTGTAGGATGTGTTAGAATTTCCTTCCTTTTCAAGGTTGAATAATATTTCATTGTATGTGTGTACCATACTTTATTAATCTATCAATGGATCCTTGGGTTGCTTCTGCCTTTTGGCTATTGTCTGCTATTTAATTTATTTTTTAATTTAAAAATATTAAGGGGTACAAATATTTTTGTTATATGGATAGCCTTTATGATGCTTAAGTCAGGGCTATTAGTGTGCCCATCACCTGAATAGTGTTTATTGTACCTTTTAGGTAGGTTTTTACCCCTCCCGTGGTCCTCCCTTCCTTCTTCTTGATTTCCAATGACTTTTACTTCTCTCTGTGCCCATATGTGCCAATTAATTAGTTCCAAATTATTAGAGAATATATGTGGTGTTTTTCCTTTCCTGATATACTTCACTTAGAATAATGGTTTCCAGTTCAACCCAAATTGCTGCAAAGGACCTTAATTAACTCATATATTATGGCTGATTAGTACTCCCTGGAGTGCGTGCGTGTGTGTGTATAAAATACACATACCAAATTTTGTTAATCCACTCACGAATTGATGGGCACTTGGGTTGAATTCACACCTTTGTGATTATGAATTGTGCTTCCATGAACATTTCAGTGCAAGTGTCTTGTGATAAAGTGACATCTTTTCCTTTGGGTAAATACCCAGGAGTGGGGTTGCTGGATCAAATGTTAGGTCTACTTTTATTTCTTTGAGGAATCTCCATACCGTTTTCCATAGAAGTTACACTAATTCGCAGTCCCACCAACAGTGTATAAGTGTTCCTTTTTCTCTACATCCATGCCAGCATCTATTGTTCTTGACTTTTTAATAAAGGACATTCTGACAGGTAAGGTGACATCTCATTGTGGTTTTAATTTGCATTTCCTTGATGATTAATGATGTTGAGCATTTTTTCATGTTGGCCATTTGCATATTTTCTTTTGAAAAGCTTCTGTTCATGTCTTTTGCCCACTTTTTAATGGGGTGGTTTGTTTTTATTCTTGCTGATTTGAGTTCTTTGTAGATTCTGGATGTTAGTCTTTTATCAGATGGTATAGTTTGGGAATATTTTCTCTCATTCTGTAGGTTGTCTATTTGCTCTGTTGATTATTTCCTGGGCTGTGCAGAAGCTTTTTAATTTAAACAAATCCCATTTATTTATTTTTGTTGTTGCTGTATTGACCTTTGGGGTCTTAGTCATAAATTCTTTGCCCAGGCTGCTGTCTGAAATGATTTTATCAATCGAAAAAAATAGAGGAGAGGGAACCCAGAGCACCAGTTCTTCCAAACTTTGGGGAAGAATTATAGTGAATTCCTGTAATTTTATGTTGCCTTTGCATTTATTTTGAGTGTAGGTTTAACTTTTTCCTTTCAGAAGCAGGGATCAGTCACCCATGACACAGTTTCCAGTTTTCTCTTCCAGTTACTTAATGTGCTTGGCCCAGATATCTGTCTTACATAACCGCTTTCTGGAGACCACTTTTCCATGGGACGGCTAGATACATCCTACTTGACTAGCCCCACTGACCCCACACCCTGCATGGATGGCACAGATATGCCTCAGTGACCACCTCTTAGTCACAGTGTGACTCCATGGAATTCATGTCTGCTTGTTCTAAATCTACCAGTTACAACTCTCTGCAGGAAACCTGCTGGGGTAATGCCCTGGGTCCCAGGAAAGGTTGTGGTGCACAGGACCTTCTCTTTTTTCATGCTCCCCATCTGCTGGTTAGCCTGCGTGTCCCAGAGAGCTCCCCATTTTTTGTTGGCCCTGTAAGGCATGGTGTCCTTTTCTCCCTGGATCTGTAGGTAATAAACCTCTGCTCTCATGTGTTTTGTTGAGTTGCTGCCTCTGTGTCTCACCTGACCACCACACTTGAACCTGACTTTTTTCCTGGTTAGGGCTCTCCTAGAGAGAGTACTCATAAACTAAACACGGTCAGACAAGAGCCACAGTGGTGTCTGCTAGTATAAACAAATTTCCTATGAGAAGGACACCTGGTCACAGCTTGGACACATAGTTATTAAGCCATCTGCCAGGATAAAGGAGTATTCTGTTAAAGACACTGTAATCATCCGTGTCCAAAACCCTGGAAGCCCCATCAGGGAAGGGGAGAGTTTATAGCTACTTTCATGCAAGAAACCTCATGACCAAATTAGAAAGAACAAAAATACAAGAACTAGTCAAATCATCACAGTTAGTATTTACAAAATGCTTTTTAGTTTACATAGTGCTTTTTTAAAAAAAATAGTAGTGGCACATAGTATTTAGCTAGTCGTAGTTGGAAAATGTCTGGAAATCCTGGTAGCTGGGCTGGTGGGCAGTCCCAGATGAGGTCCACAGGGATAATTGTGTCTGATGTTGTTTCAAGGAATATGAAGGAGATATCTTTTTCTTTCTATTGGCAGAATGATTAAGGAGGGTGCTGTGTTTCTCAGCTTTTGGAGAGGATGGGAATGGGGGGACCAAAATGGTCAACCCCACAGGCCCTTTTACTTGCTCAGACCATAAGGGAGAAGTGGTCCATATTCAGAGGGAGCAAGACATTTTCTGGAACAGACATTGGCTGGTGGGGCCTAGGCAGGTGTAGGGTCTGCCAGGAAACAGAGCTTGGCACCAAATACAGCAGGGAATGTTTTGAAACTTGAGAAGCAGTGATAGAGCACCCTTGCAGGGATGCTAGCATTCCCTGGGGACAGGGACCATTGACAGTGGAAGCCTGAACTACTGTCACAAAGCTTACTGAGCAAAGGACATCCACTGTGGGCTAGCAGGAGAGAAAATCATGGCAGCTGTGGGGGGTGACTGTAGCTGTTAGATTAGTCAGTGCCTGTCAAACACCTCGAGGCACTTCCCAAAATACTGGGGCCAGCAAGGGTGGAAATTTTTGGAACATGGATATTTCTCATAAGCATGTGAGGCCAAGGGTAGGAAATTTGGGTTGTAGTTGTTAATATCTCTTTATTTGTACTAATAAATGTGGCCTAGGAACATTTAGATTATGTTAAATTTCTAGAGTATTTTCAATTTTTGCTGACAGCATTGCTATGCTAATACAACACACACAAAGTTCATGTATTTACAATGAAAGATGACACGATTTCTTAATCTTACACTGTTTTCCTTTTGAGATGTAGAGAACAGAAACACACTACTTTGCATGATTGTGAGAGACTTCCTCGACTCAACATTTGTGAATTAGGCTACCTGAATTACACAGATGCACTATGATGCTACATTTTGAGCACCTTCTCTCTAACCGAAATCAGATTCTTCAAAATCATGTGGGAAAGGGTCACGGGGCTGTGAAGATTTGATAGTGCCAAGTTAGCACAATCCTCACATCCCAGGAGGCTGTGGGGTGAGACCAGGATTTTGCAGTTATGGCTGACATGGAAACTGTTGACAGCTGGCTGCTTGACAAAGATTTATGAAAGCTATTAAATGCTAGAACATGTACCTGGTAGGAAAAGAATGATCTGGGGCTGGTGTATGTTTATTTTCTCATGGGAAAATGGCGAAGTAAGGAAAATGCAGGTATTTTCAAACGTGTTCCTACCTCAAAGGAATTGCAATAGCTCTTCTGTTTGCCTGCATTGCAGTCTGTTATTTCTACTCCATATTTTTCTTGTTACATATTTATTTGTTGCTTTTTATCTCCCTCAATTTCCATAAAAACGTAAGTATCCTAACAGTAGACTTGGATCTTCCCTGTCTTGTTCACCAGTGTGTTCCTCTCATCAGACAATGCTCAGCAAATAGTAAGCACTCAAAAATATTTGTTAGAAAATTAATAATTTTGGCCCCATTTGGCAGCATTTTAATAGAAAACTTGGTAAACAAAAGTTTCAAGTTAGGCTGCACTTTCCCCTTCCATTTTTAAAAACTATTTTGAATAAATTGTAAACTTTAGTAAAGTTGCAATTATTGCATGAGTTTCCATAAACCTTTAACATATCTTCCCCTAGGTTAGCATCTTGCGTTAACATAGTGTCGTGATTGAACTGAGTATATTAACATTGATGTAATAGTGTTAACTAATTTATAGACATAATTCAAATTTTGCCAATTTTTGTACTAATGTCCTGAATTGATTCAGGAACCGATTTACAATCCTGTGTTACGTTTCGTTATCAGGTCTCCTTAGTCCTGAGACTCATTTCACAGTTCCTCACTAGTCAGTCTTTTGTGTGTGTATTTTTCATGATCTTGATCCATTTGAGGAGTACTGGTTAGTTGTTTCGGAGACTGGTTCCCTAAGTTGGGTTTTCTGATATCATTTTATGATTATATCAAGGCTATGCGTTTTTGGCAAAAATACCACAAAAGTGACTTGACTTTCTCATGCATCATTTTGTGGGGTATTTGATGTTGATCAGCCCTATTACTGTGATGTTAAGTCTGATCATTTGGTCAAGGAGGTGACTGCAAGTTTTCTTCATTATAAATTTACTGTTTTATCCTATGTGGTTCATAAATTATCTTACGGGAAAACTTTTTCAGGCTGTGTGATTATACTGTTTTGCATTACATTTTGCCCGCTAATTTTAATATTCATTGGTGGTTCTTGCCTGCAACAGTTATTACTGTGGTGTTTGCCTAATGGTGATTTTCTGTTTCCATCATTCTTTCTAATTGGAATTCTCTGTAAGGAATCACTGGACCATCTCCATTTATTTATCTGTTCAATTATTTACTTATAAAAGTATGGATTAGTGGATATTTGTGTTGTTCTATGGATTATAATAAAACATTTTTATTGCTCAAATTATCCAAAACTTTACTATTAAGAGCTTTTTTATGTTGGCTCCTATTTTTGTCAATGTGGCCCATTAATTTTTGATTACTTCCTTACTTTCTGGTACAACTAGATATTTCAGACTTACTTTGTATTTTCCCAGCCTTAGATCTGGATTCAACTATTTTTCTTAGGATTTCTGAATCCTTTTATTTGAAAATGATATTTGTATCTAAAGGGCTGGGCTATATAAGTTTGCTTATTGCTTCTGGGGTATCGTTGTTTTTAGGCCCTTTCAGCAGAAAAAGCTAGGAGCTAGGAAATATATGTATGAATAATAACACATGAACATATATACTTCTGTGTTTATTTGTATTTTCATCCATAAGAAGATTGTTGTTTTTATTGGGGCAGTGTTAAATTTATAAACTAACTTAGGAAGAACTTACATCTTTAAGATGTCATCACTTCCAGTGACAATATAGTTTCTTTCTATTGGTTCAACTCTATTTTTGTATATTTAATGGGTTTTTAACAATTATCCTCATGTAAATGTGATGTATTTATTAAGTAAGCACATTTATTAACATGTAATCTTTGTCCCTATTGTAGATAGGGTATTTTCCTATGGTTATGTCCTCTATTTATTGTTTGTGTATGAAGGCTAAGATGCCCTTATTCTTCTAGAGATGATTTTAGATCCACTATAATGGATCCTTTTGCTAGCCTCCCTCTTCTGCACTCCTGGCAGTTTTTTTAAACTTGCCCTTGCTCATCACAAAATTTTAAGGTGAGGCAAGAGTGGGGCGGGAACATTAGAAATTATGTACTAGATTTGGTGATTTTTCTCATTTCTGTTAGTTTGAAGTATGGTGCTTTATCTGTAAATTGAATGACTTCTTTTGGGTAAATATCCAGCAGTGAGATTGCTGGACGAAATGGTAGGTCTCCTTTTAGTTCTTTGAGGAATCTACATACTGTTTTCCATAGAGGTTGTACTAATTTTCAATCTCTCAAACAATGTATAAATGTTCCTTACTCCCTGCATCCATGCCAGCATCTATTGTTTTCAGACATTTTAATAATAAAAGCCATTCTCACTGGGGTAAAGTGATATCTCATTGTAGTTTTCATTTGCATTTCCCTGATGATTACAGATGTTGAGCACTTTCTCAAATGTTTATTGGCCATTTTCTATCTTCTTTTGAAAAGCTTCTGTTCATGTCTTTTGCTCACTTTTTAATGGGGTTGTGTTTTGTTGTTTTTTTGCTGATTTGCTTGAGTTCTTTGTAGATTCTGGTTATTAGTCTTTTATCAGATGTATAGCTTGTGAATATTTTCTCCTGCTGTATAGGTTGTTTGCTCTGTTAATTATATCTTTGGATGTGCAGAAGCTTTTTAATGGTCACATTTATTTATTTTTGTTGTTGCTGTAATTGCCATTGGGATCTTTTTAATAAATTTTTTGCCTAGGCTGATATGCGGAAGAACTTTTATTTTCTTCTAGCATTCTTACTGTTTCATGCCATACATTAAAGTCTTTCATCCATCTTGAATTAATTACGGATCCTGTTTCATTCTTCTGCACTACTTATTGAATATGGCTTCTTTTCCCCAGTGTATATAGTTGTTTGCTTAGTGATCAGTTGGCTAAATGTGAATGATTCTATATCTGGATTCTCTGTTCTGCTCCATTAGTCTATGTCTCTGTGTTTGTGCCAACACCATGCTGTTTTGGTTACTATAGCCTTGAAGTGTAGTTTGAAGTATGGTAATATGATGCCTCCAGGTTTGTTCTTTTTGCTTAAGATTGCTTTGGCTATTCAGGCTCCTTTTTGGTTCCAAATGAAGCATACAATTACTTTTTCTAGATGTGTGAAATATGATGTTGGTATTGTGATGAGGATTGCACTGAATCAATAAATTGGGTAGTATGGACATTTAACAATGTTGATTCTATCAATCCATGGGCATGATATGTTGTTCCATTTTTGTCATCTGAAATTTCTTTGCTCAGTGTTTCATAGTTCTCTTTGTAGACATCTTTCACCTCCTTTGTAAAGTATATTACTAGATATTTTATTTTCTTTTTGGCTATTGTGAATGCTATTGAGTCTTTGATTTGATTCTCAGCTTGACTGTCACTGGTGTACAGGAATGCTAGTGATTTGTGTACATTGATTTTGTAACCTAAGACTTTGCTGAATTTATTTATCAATTCCAGGAGTCTCTTGGTGGAATCTTTAGGGTTTTCTGGATATAAGATCATATAGTCAGTGAAAAGCGACAGTTTGACCTCCCTTTTCCTGATTTGGATATCCTTTATTTGTTTCTCTTGCCTGATTTCTCTGCCTACGATTTCCAGCACTATGTTGATTAGAAGTGGTGACAGTGGACACCCTTGTCTTATTCCAGTTCTTAGTGGGAATGCTTTCAACTTTTCCCCATTCAGTATGATGTTGGCTGTGGATTTCTCATACATGATTTTTATAATTTTGAGATACATTCCTTCTGTGCCTAGTTTGTTGAGGGTTTTTTATCACAAAAGCATGCTGAGTTTTGTTGAATGCCTTTTCTGTTTCTATTGATATGATCTTATCTTCATTTTTGTTTCTGTTTATGTGTTAAATCACATTTATCAATTCACATATATTGAACCATCCTTCCATCCCTGGGATGAAGCCCACTTGGTCATGGTGGAGCAGTAGTAAAAAAACTTCCAACAAAAAAAAGCCCTGGACCAGGTAGATTCACAGCTGAATTTTAGCATACCTACAAAGAAGAGCTGGTATTCATACTGCAGAAATTATTCCATAATATTGAGAAGGAGGGAATCCTCCCCAACTCATTCAGTGAAGCCAGTATCACCCTGATACCAAAGCCAGGAAGGGACACAAGAAAACTACAGACCAATAACCTTTATGAATATAGATGCAAAAATCCTCAATAAAATGCTAGCAAACCAAGTTGAACAGCACATCAGAAAATGAACCCACGATTTTAACAATATTGATTCTTTCAATTTCTGAACAAAGGATATATTTCAATTTATTTGTGTAATTTTCAATTTCTTTCATCACTGTTTTATAGTTTTTAATATATAGATCTTTTATGTCCTTGGTTAAATTTATTAAAGTATTATTGAGGCTTTCATAAATGAAATTTTCTTAATTTCTTTTTCATATAATTGTTGTTAGTGTGTATAAATGCTGCTGATTTTTATATGTTGATTTTGTATCTTGCACCTTTACTGAATTTATCAGTTCTAACAGGTTTTATTTTTTTTTGGAGAGCCTTTAGAGTTTTCTGTTAATACATATATTTGTGATCATGTTGTCAGCAAATACACAATTTTGGATGCCTTTTATTTCTTTCTCTTGCCTGATTGCTCTGGATAGGAATTCCACTGCTATGTTGAAAGGAATTGGTGAGAGTTAGCATCCATGTCTTGTCCCTGATCTTAGAAGAAAAGTTTTAACTTTTCACCATTGAAAATAATGTTAGTTACAGGTTTGCCATATATGGTCTTTATTGTGTTGAAGTATCTTTCCTCTATATCTAATCTGTTCAGAATTTTTATCATGAAAAATATTGAATTTTGTCAAATATTTTTTTTCTGCAACTGTTGAGATAATCATATGATTTGTATTCCTCCTTTTGTTAGTGTGGTTATCACATTTATAGATTGGCTATGTTGAATCATCCTTGTGTCTCAGGGATAAATCTCACTTGATCATGGTGTATGATCCTTTCAATGTTGTTATATTTGATTTGCTAATATCTTGTTGAGGATTTTTGCATCTATGTTCACCAGGGATATTGGCTGTAATTTTCTGTTCCTGTAGTGTATTTGTGTGGCTTTGGTATTGGGGTAATGCTAGCCTCATAAAATGAGTTTGGAAGTATTCCTCCTATTCAGTTTTTTGGAAGAGTTTGAGAAGAATTGGCAGTCATTCTTATGGGAATATTTGGTAGAATTTAGCAGTGAAGCCATCTGGTCCTGGCCTTTTTTTTGATGGAAGACTTTTTATTACTGATTCAATCTCCTTACTTGTTATTGGTCTATTCAGATTTTCTATTTCTTCATGTTTGAATGTAAGAAGTTTCTGTGTTTCTGGGAACTTATTCATTTTTTTCTAGATTATCCAATTTGTTGACATAAAATTGCCCATAGCAGTTTCTTAGGATCCTTTGTATTTTTGTAGTATCACTTATAATGTCTCCTCTTTAATTTCTGATCTACCCGGAAGTCGAAGGTTGAATTTTTAAGTTTTAAAAAGTTTTGAGTGTTAGGCTTAGCAATGTTGTGGTTCATTGTAATTTGTAATTTTTCTAAGTGTTTTCTTTCTTTTTCTTTTACGTGTAGGCAGAATAAAATAAAAATAGAGGTTAGATTCGGACACATGTTTAAAAATTTAGAGTCTTACGGGGGCAGAGAACAACAACAATAACAACAACAAAAAAAAGGGGGACTGCAGAATTGTGGGAGAATGAGAGGTTTAGAGAAAATTGAGAAGAGTCTGAAAATAAAAGTTCAGGGCAGGAAGAAAAAGGCTTAAGTGAGGTTGAGAGGAAAGAAGAAAGCATGAGGGATAGGGGATGCCAATTTGCTGTGCCCTTTCCCTGTCCTTGGGGATCAGCATCCAGGGCTGTGTCCCTGTCTGGGCTGGCCTTGCCTTGTTCCTGACTGCCACTCCCTTCACTCAGAGCCAGACTCTCTACCTTCATCAAGGTGAAGTTCTGCTGGAGGCTTGCCTGTGGCCTTCATCCATCTCTATGGAAAGGACAACGCTTTTTCTAATGGAGTCTCTCTGAAATTTTAGGTGTATGCCTATCTATATCTTTCTATGTGCCTTGGAGCCACTTCTAGGATGGTAAGTGCCACCATCCCAGTCACTGGAAGTCCTCTTTTCCCTTCTGCTGAATGCTGTGTTTCGTAGCGGTGTGTACCTTTGTCTCAATACCTCCTGATGTTTTGACCACTCACGTGATCCACCCTCCCCTCAGCATTATTTCATCTGCATTAATTTGTTAAAATTAATGATTTCTTTAAAGTGCGCAGATTAAATGCCAGGGTCTGTGCTAGTGGTTATGATGAATATAGAAAGGAATTATGCACAGTTTATATATCTCCCCAGATTTAGTAGGAAACATAAAACATACCCATAAAAAATATAGTACAAAGCAGAAATTATAGAAAAACAGCCTTGATATTCTCTCCTCTTCTATATTTGTCTTACATCTAGTTTGGGACAGGAGATAATGGAGAATTGGGATGGTTTGGGATGGAGGTGTCATCCTTTTTTAACTCCCCTCTGCAGCCCTAGTTAGTCTTCTTGATCTAGAAGGCTCTCTCCCCTGACTCCAACCCCTGCAATTGTCTGGCTGGATCTTTGTTCTTGAAGTGCTTTCAACTGTTAGCTTCATTCAGGCCTCTTAATCCCGCAATGAACTCTCTTTGCTTCATCTGTCTATACCTACTATTCTTTTATTCATGCTGGTGGGTGGGAGTGAGAGTGGGGTGGAGTTATCAGCCCCCAGTAGGGTATTTAACAGGTATCTAACAACCTGTTGGCCTCTCTGAATTTGAAGCAGTGGATTAGAGACTAAAGGAAACTCAGAACTCAAAGGATATTATTCTTTGTGACACTTCAAAAATACAGTTTCTGAGAGATTGGAAGATATAATTTAGGCTTGAGGCCAAGGTGAAATCTCTTTCTGTCCTTTTTATAATCTCTCTGAATTTAGACCTTGAAGAAGGCCTAGGAAAAGACTGTATGCTCACAGTAAACTACAGGTATACTTTCGTAGTCATGTAAATAGAGGTTTGAAATTTATGACATTATATTTTAAAAGGCAAGGGTGAAAGTAGAGGGACCATTAGTTTTTCAATGCAGTGGACTTGCTACCTAGATGGTGAGGCCCAGAGCACATTAATTCATTACTATCTGATCAGTCTACATTGTCTCACCAATACTGCTGTTTGTTGGAGAGAGGGATATAAAAAGGAAGACCTGCGTGGAAACATAAGGATGGCGGAATATGGCTTTTAGTCTAAAAATGGAGCCCATGTAGCCTATCTTCCCTACCTGTGCACACAGCTGCATCTCTGTGTTTCTGTTGGACAAAAACATGGCTCAAGCTGTGTTTGTTAACCTTTCACCCTGGGCCAATACACAGCTTTATTTTTATTTGTAACTCAGATATCAGCTTTTTCCAGTGGCTTACTTGGCAGGTAATTATGAATCTGAAAACTTGGCTAGCTCAATTATCAAACTGGCAAAAAAAAAAATACATTTGTTTATTGTTTACTTTTCTTGCAAAAAGTAGTTTGGAATGCTGAGTTATTTCAGAGGGGAATGAGTAGGCACAATATCTATTTTCAAGTTAACTTCATTCCTGGGGGTGCCTCATGGAAATGGTTAACAGCTGTGTAACTGGGATGTGCAGAAGTCCCATCTACCTGGTCTCATGCTGGCTATCCTTGGGAATGAAAGATCAGGGAAAGCAGTCATAATTATTAATACTTACAGAGCCATTTCTGGACTATAGTTCTTTGCTTCAGAGGCCGAGAGCTGAGGCTTTTAGGTGTCCTGTGTGGATGCTTACTTCCTTACAACTCCATATCTCTAATTCTTTCTACCTTTCCATTTTCTCCATCTTCCTGATTCCTCATTGCCTTCTTTCCACAACCTCCGGTGACCCCAGCCTCTACTTTCTGACTTGATTTTTCCCATTTTTTATTATGTAAACTTATTTTCTTCCCACTTGGTGAAGTCCAGTCATATTTCTCTTCTAGTGACTTTAGCCAAGTGTTAAAGAGGGCTTTCTTCTGCCCAGGCTTCTGCGGATTTCCCAATGAAGAGGGGTCCTATTGCCTTATAAATAATAAAGAAAATGGTCTGTTCTTTGATTTTACCTCAGTCTCCCTGCTGTCTGTCCAGAGACTAATTGCATCATGAATTATGCAAGGACTACAAACCTTGCTTTAGTAAACATTATTTCATCAATTAACATACTCTTTACAAAATATTTACTCTGGTGGTGTTGTGCTGAAGAGACATTCTCCTCTTTACCAGGCCTGCTTTTACCACTGAATGTCTCCACTTTACCAGAGAAGAACTTTGTCTAAAGTTTTAAGCCTTATGAGAAAATTGACACAACCCCCGAATAGATTTTAGTTTATTCCATAAATTTCCTTTTTTTGTTTGAAGGTGTGTGTGTGCGTGCGCGTGCATGCGGGTGGTCATCCTAAATTGTAAGCTACCACTTACCAAAAGTATATTCTATACCAAGAGTATATTACAAACACAAAGGTTTTAATTACAAAGGAAAAGGGAGATTCTTCCTGATCTTTTGAAAACTTCTACAGTTTTGAGAGGATGTATACAAACACCAAGAACCTAGTAAATGCCACTTTATAGTGATAATCATGAGTCCAAAGAATTGAGTTGCACGTGCAAAATAAAATTGCTACAAACCATTTCATGTCTAGGAAATCTAGGAAATCTCTGTTGCCAGAGATTGAGACTCATATCTTTAAATCATTTTCCTGGAAAACCATTATATTGTTTAAAGTTATTCTTGCAGTATGTAAGCCTTTCACTAGACACTTTTTTTGTTTTTGAGACAGAGTCTCACTGTGTTGCCCGGGCTAGAGTGCTGTGGCATCATCCTAGCTCACAGCAACCTCAAACTCCGGGATTCAAGCAATCCTTCTGCCTCAGCCTCCCGAGTAGCCGGGACTACAGGCATGCGCCACCATGCCTGGCTAATTTTTTCTATATATTTTTAGTTGTCTGATTAATTTCTTTCCATTTTTAGTAGAGACAGCGTCTCGCTCTTGCTCAGGCTGGTCTCGAACTCCTGAGCTCAAACAATCCGCCCACCTCGGCCTCCCAGAGTGCTAGGATTACAGGCGTGAGCCACCGCGCCCGGCCTCACTAGACACTTTGTATATGAAACATGAAGACATTTAAATTAATATATTGGATACCTAGCCTATAGATAAAAAATTTCAGGCTCATTTGAGAGCAATTTGAGTGATGGTTGGAACATTACATGTCTTTTAGTGCATGATTAATTTTACCCCCTATGTAAATAGAAATAATAGAAAGGTTTTAGAAGATGAATGTGAGGCAGAAGGAACTTATTCTTACTCCTCATTGACAAACCAAGCAGTGTTGCATCAACAGTAATTCAGATTGGTATCCTGAGTCCTAACTCTAGGTCCAAATATGTTTCGTGTGCTTTATAACAAATACAGTCTTATGGTGTATTGTGAAAGTTAAAATGGTAGGATGTCCTATATCCATTGAGAGTTTGAAAGATTTATGGTTCCTCTCATCAGTCAAAATTGAGGAAAATAAAAATTTTTCTCATGAAATTTTTTCAGTAAGACTGTCAGTGAAACAGCATGCGTGGAGCAAGCTAACAAAAGTTTTGGCAGCACAGTATGATCTTCTCAGATGAATGAGGAACAACAAAAGAATCAGAAACAAATAGAACAACAAACCAAAATACAAACACAAAGCATTCAGCCTTTATAAAAGATTTTTACTGTCATTAGTACAACATGTAAAAGTCAGCATAATATAACAGAAAAGACCCGGTCTGGTCAGAGCTCTGAGATTAGTTTGGATGAGTGACCTAAGCTCTCTGGGTCTCGGTTACCTCATTGAAGATGACTGTCAATAATTCAGTAGTTCCAAAATACAATCAATAGACTGGTGCTCTCAATGATGAAATTTTCATGGGTAGAAGGTGAAAAAATTAAGGACATTTGAAAAAAATGTTTTAAGGACTATTCTTTAATTTTATATTTTCTAGCTCCTTTGAGATTAAAAATATGATAACGGTTAGTGGTTATTTTAAAACTGTAACTTAAAAAATGCTGACAACTCTACGCTAATGCCAAAGATTTTCTTTTGAAACTTCATACTGTTTTCATAAATAAAATTTTAGAAAACTAGATTACAGTGTGTCTGTGGGCTTTTCTTCAACTTCTAGCTTTCTATTAGTGTGAAATCTTATGAAAGTAATTGCTGCAAGTAGTATACCTACAATTCAATTACAGATTTTTGACAATACTTCCCAAAGGTCAGTGTAGGAGTAGCTTAGGTAATAGCAAGTGTTGGAAATCTGAATCTCTCGACACCAACACCGCCACCAGCCATGACACAGATCGACAAGAAGATACAGTTAAAACCATACAAATCTTATGCCTTCAGAATACCTGGAAGACAGAGGCACTAAAACTGTAAGTTAGTTACCTATAAGTAGAAAAATAATAATTTCCAGTAGAACTGTGTTGTAAGCTTCTGTCCCAGGCCTTTGTGGAAAGCTAGGATATGTGGAAAAACTGCATGGAAGAAATAAACAATATTGACATAAAACCACTTCCAGAAAGAGAAATTTTTAGGTTTTTTTACTTAAAAGTGACAATAATGAAAAAAAGTCCTAGGAGATCAATGCAGTGACAGAGTAGGAATTTAAAAGTTTACGTAGAGCTTCGGGAAGAAGCCTTGGAAACAAAATATTCAGGAAGAGAATAAAAATGAAGTGGAAGTCACCCTTTCGAAACTGAGTAGAAAAGGGAAAAAAACATGAAAGAGAAATTTAGAATCCTTCAAGACAAAAGAAAACTAAAAATTCAAAGGATAAAAAAAATCCTCCTCCCTGACTCCTTAAAAAAAGCCGCACATTAAAGAAACTGATTCACTGACACAAAAGGATGTTCCTGAAACAGGCACATGTAAACCACTCCAAATGCCGGCCCTGTCCATGCAATAAGAGACACAAGTGGTCTTATCTATACAAAACTAAGTGAGAAGAAAACAGAAAGTGAGAATTAAAACTTTTGGACTAATTAAAAAAAAAATCCCGTAAAACCAACCCCGAAACAGAATAAAAACAGTATCATAGCACTCCAAACTGAATTAAATATTCTCAGATGAACATGTGTAAAATAACACATGAAATCAATCCTGTTTGCCTGGAATATATTTTACTTCCCTTCACCTTGAGTCTGTGTGAGTCTTGTGGGTTGGATGTGTTTCCTGGAGAGACAAGATAGTTGGTTTGTATTTTTTTTTTTTTTTTATCCATTCAGCCAGCCTATGTCTCTTGAATGGGCAATTCAAACTATTCATGTTGATTAGTAGAATTGATATGTGAGATGCTGTTCTGTTCATCTGGTTGTGGAGTATCTTGTTTTGTTTTACCTCTCGTACTGCTGTTTTATATGAACTCTGAGATTTAGCTTTTATGTGGTTTTACACTATTTGGTGACCATTGTGCTGATCCACGTTTAATGCAGTTCTGAGTATTTCCTGCAGGGTAGGTCTGGTATTGACAAATTCCACCAGTGTTTGCCTGTCTGGAAAGGTCTTCATTTCTCCTTCATTTATGAAACTTAGTTTTACAGGATAGAAAATTCTAGGCTGGTAGTTGTTCTGTTTAAGAAGAGTGAAGATGGTGCCCCAGTTCCTTCTGGCTTGTACGGTCTCCATTGAGAAAAGTCTGATGGGTATTCCTTTGTAAGTTATTTGATGTTTTTGCCTCACAGCCTGCAGGAGTTCCTCCTACCTGTTGACTTTGGCCAGTCTGATAACTATGTGTCTTGGTTATTGCCTCTTTGTAATGAATCTCCCAGGTGTTTGTTGAGCTTTTTGTACCTGGATGTCTACCTTTCTAGCAAGAACAGGGGAGTGTTTCTCTATTATTCCCTCAAATACAACTTCAAGCCCTTGTGCTTTTTCTTCTTCACCCTCAGGGGTATCTGTGATTCTTATTTCTAGGTATTTTACATAATCCAATACTTCTCATAGGCTTTTTCATTCCTCTTAATTCTCTGTTCATTATTTTTGACTGAGTTAATTCAAAAGAGTTGTCTTCAAGCTCTGAGATTCTTTCTTTCACCTGGTCTAGTCTATTCTCACAACTTTCCACTGTGTTTTGTATTTCCTTAAATGAATTTTTTATTTCCAAAAGTTCTATTTGGTTTTTCTTTAATATGTCTATCTCTTTAGTGAATTTTTCATTCATTTCCTGAATTGTTCTTCTGTTTTCTTTGAGTTGGTTTTACATTTTCTCTTGAATTTCATTGAGCTTTTTTATAATTCTATTTAGAATTCTTTATCTGTCATTTCAACATTTTTTTTTTGGTTGGAATCCATTGCTAGAGTGCTGCTGTGCTCTTTTGGGAGAGTGTCCTTTCACTCTGATTTTGCATACTTCCGGTGTTCTTGTGTTGATTCCTTCTCATCTGGATCAGCTGTTACTTCTTGTTTTTGGATTTTTTTTTTTTTTGTTTAGATAGGGCTCCCCCCCAACTCTTAAGAGTGTGTCTGTAGAATATGCTGAGTAAGAATGTTTGACTTCGCTTGTGGGTGCTTTAATAAGGTCTAGGTTTTGGATGGATACTTTAGTTACAGATATCCTTAGTGCGGTGTTTTTCTCAGTTACTAGTTATTTGTAAGCTGTAGCAGTGGTGAACTATGCCTGTGGGGAGATTCCTTGTCTCTCATTGGTGATGGAAGATGGAGGTCTTTGAAATCCTTTCTCTTTTCCTAGCCTGTGATCTTCTTGACAATTTGAATTATATTAGAACAACCAGTTTAATCTCTGAGACAGTGGGTGGTGCTTGTGGATAATAATCAGCCATGCCCTTTATGATTGAGTCAGTAAATGCTATAAAGGGCTGTACAGGTTGTCCTCCCTGCCCGAAGGTGATATTTGTCAGAAAGAGCCTGATATCCTGTTATTTTTTTGGGATCTGTGACCAGCTGTAGCCCCTGAGAAGTGCTCAAATGCCCCAGATGGTAGGTGGGGTTCTGCAGCTCCCAGGAGACTCATTCTCAACCACAGCAGAGATGGGTGGAGGAGTGAGGCTGGACCAGGCTGGGTTGGGTGAGCCTGCCTTCAGGCTCCACAAAGGTAGGCAAAAGATCCCTCTAAGTAGGGATCAAAGGTCTGTTCACAGGCTGCTGTGGAAAGCCACTGGTGGCGGGTAGGGGGACGAAGTGGCCCCCAGCAAGCCAGAAAGTCTGCTCATGGGGAAGGGGCCATCTGGGATTCACACACTGGCTATCAGGAGTGGGTTTCACTCTTCTCCCTCCTCTCCTGGCCACTTTTTGATGAGGTTTGTTTTTTTCTTGCTGAGTTGTTTGTCCTCCTTATAGATATTGGATATGAGCGCTTTCTTGGGTACACAGTTTTGTGAATAATTTCTCCCATTCTGTATGTTGTCTATTTACTATAATAATTATTTATTTTGCTTTACAGAAGCTTTTTAGTTTAAGTCACATTTGTCTGTTTTTGTTGCATTTGCTTTTGGGGTCTTAGTCATAAATTCTTTGCCTAGGCCAATGTCTGGAAGAGTTTTTCCTTGGTTTTCTTCTAGAATTTTTTATGGTGTTAGGTCTTATGTTTAAGTCTTAATCTATTTCGAGTTAATTTTTATATGGGGTGAGAGATAGAGATCCAGTTTCATTCTTCACATGGCTATGCAATTTTCCCAGCACTATTTATTGAATAGTGTGCCCTTTCCCCAGTGTATGTTTTTGTCTGCTTTGTCAAAGATCTGTTGGTTATAGCTATATGGTTTTATTTTGGGATTTTCTATTCTGTTCCATTGGTCTATATGTCTACTTTCATGGCAGTATACTGGTGTTTTGGTTGCTATATCCTTGTAGTATAATTTGAAATCTGGTAATGTGATGCCTCCAGTTTTGTTATTTTGCTTGAGATTGTTTTGGCTATTCATGGTCTTTAGTGGTTTCACATGAATTTTAGGATTGCATTTTCTATTTCTGTGAACAATAACATTAGAATTTTGATAGAGATTGCATGGAATCTATAGATTGCTTTTGGCAGTACAGACATTTAAACAATATTGATTCCTCTAGTACATGAACAAAGGATATTTTTCCATTTATTTGTGCAGTCCTTAATTGTGTTTAGTATACATATCTTTCACTTCCTTGGTTAAATTTATTCCTAAGTATTTTTGAGGCTATGATACATGAGATTTTCTTAATTTCTTTTTCAGACAGTTTGTTGTTAATGTATGGAAATGCTACTGATTTTTGTATGTGGATTTGTGTCCTACAGCTTTACTGAATTTGTTTATCAATTCTAACAGTTTTTGTGGCAGAGTTGTTTGAGTTTCTTATGTATTCTGGATATTAGTTCTTTGTCAAATGAATAGTTTTCAAATGTTTTCTCCCATTCATTAAGCTGTATCTTCACTCTTGATCGTTTCCTTTGCTGTGCAGAAGCTTTTTAGATTAATATAGTCCCATTTGTCTTTTTAAATTTTTGATTGACTGTGCTTTTGAATTCTTAGTCATAAAAGCTTTGCCTACATCATGTCTTGAAGTGTTTCTCCTATGCTTTCCTCTAGTAGTTTTGTAGTTTCAGGTCTTATGTCTTTAAACCATCTTGAGTTGATTTTTATATAAGGTAAGTGGTAAGTATCTCATTTTATTCTTCATATGGATATCCAGTTTTCCTAGCACCCTTTATCGTAGAAAGTGTCCTTTCCCCAATGTATGATCTTGGTGCCTTTGTTGAAAATCAGTTGGTTGTAAATATGTGGATTTATGTACGGGTTCTCTATTGTGTTCCATTGCTCTATGTGTCTGTTTTTATACCAATATTGTACTGTTTTGGTTACTATAGATTTGTAATGTAATTTGAAGTTAGGCAGTATGATGCCTCCAGCTTTGTTCTTTTTGCTTATGATTGATTTGGCTATTTGGTCTATTTTTTGGTTCCATATAAACTTTACGATTGTTTTTCTAGTTTTGTGAAAAATGGTATTGATATTTTGATAGGGATTACACTGAATCTGTAGATTGCTTTGGGTAGTATAGTCATTTCAATGATGTTAATTCTTATCCATGAGCATGAGATTTCTTTTCATTTGTGTCCTCTTTAATTTCATCAGAGTTGTGTAGTTTTCCTTGTAGAGGTCTTCTACCTCTATGGTTAAATTCATTCCTACCTGTTTTATTTTTGTAGCTATTGTAAATAGGATTGCCATCTTGATTTCCTTATCAGATAGTACATTTTGGTGTATAGAAACACTACTGATTTTTATATATTGGTTTCATATCCTGTAACTTTACTAAATTTATTTATCTTATCTAAGAATTTTTTCATGGAGTCTTTAGGTTTTTGTAGATAGAAGATCGTATCACCAGCAAAGAGGGAAATGTGACTTCCTCTGTTCTAATTTGGAAACCTTTTACTTCTTTCTCTAATCTGATTGCTCTGGCTTGGACTTCCAGTACTATGTTGAATAGCAGTGATAATAGTGGACATCCTTGTTTATTTCAGTTCTTAGAAGAAAGGCTTTTTAGTTTTTCCCCATTCAGTATGATGTTAACTATGAGTTTGTCATATATGGCCTTTATTGTGTTGATATATGTTCTTTCTATACTCAATTTGTTGATAGTTTTTATCATGAAGGGATGCTGAATGTCATCCAATACTTTTTCAGACTCTACTGCAATTATCATGTAGTTTTTGTTTTTCTTCCTACCAATATGGTATGTCACATTTATTGGTTTGTGTATGTTAAAACATTCTTGTATCTGTGGAATGAATCCCACTTGGTCATAGTCAATGATAATTTTAATGTACTGTTGGATTCAGTTTTAGTGTGTTTTCAAAAATTTTTGCATCAGTGTTCATCAGGGATATTGGCCTGTATTTTTGTTGTTGTATCCTTGACCAGTTGTGAAATCAAGATAATGTTGGCCTTGTAAAATGAGTTTGAAAATATTGCATTCTCTTCAATTTTCTGCAATTTTAATTTTAGGAGAGCTGGTATTAGTTCTTTAAGTGTTTGGCAGAATATAGCAGTGAAGCCATCAAGTCCTGAGCTTTTCCTTGATGGGAAATTTTATATTAGAGCTTCAGTTTTTTTAATTGTTATTAGTCTGTTCAGGTTTCCTGTTTATTTGTGATTCAATCTGGATCAGTTGTATGTGTCCAGGAATTTACCAGTTTCTTTGATTTTTCTAAATTTATTAGCATATAGTGATTTGTAATAATCTCTTATCATGCTTTGGATTTCTGTGGTATCATGTGTAATGTATTGTTTTTCACCTCTGATTTTTGTCTTCTCACTTGTTTTCTTAGGGTAGCTAAAAGGTTTTCGATTAGTTTTTGAAAAACCAACTTATTGTTATTTTGTATTTTTTAAATCTCTATTTTGTTTAGTTCTACTCTGACCTTTATTTCTACTAATTTTGGATTTAGAATGTTCTTATTCTTCTAGTACTTTGATGTACATTAGATTATTTACTTGATATCTTTCTACTTTTTGATATAAGCATTTATTAAAACTTCCCCTTTAAGTATTGCTTTTGCCATATGCCATAGGTTTTGGTTGTCTTTCCATTTTCATTTGTCTCAAGGAAGTTTTACATTTCCTTTTTAACTTCTTTATTGCCCGATTTATTGTGTAGGAACATGTTTAATTTCCATGAATTTGTGCAGTTTCTGATGTTTCTTCTATTATTGATTTTTAGTTTTATTTCATTGTGGTCAAAAAATACACTTGCTATGATTTCAGTTTTTAAAAATTTATTAAGACTTGCTTTGTGACCTAACAGATGGCCTGTTTTGAAGAATGTTTCCTGTGCTGTTGGGAAAATGTGTATTCTGTAGCTATTGGATAGAATGTTCTCTAAATGTCTATTAGGTCTATTTGGTCTAGAGTGCAGTATAACTCTGATGTTTCTTTGTTGATTTTATGTCCCTTGCTACTCCTGTTCTATTTTGGTTTCCATTTGCATGGAATATCTTTTTGACCACTTCCAATTTCCTCCTCCCACCTTGGCAACCATGGGTCTAGGGAAATTTTCTGTGAATGGCATTATGCTGGCTTGGGGGAGTGGGTGGCATGTTCTAAAATACTAGTCCTCTTACTAATGTGGCTTCTCACAATTTGGTGGGCCCAGGGGGTTTTTCTGCGTCTGCCCTAAGTTATGGTATATTAAGGATGATATTTTTGTCTTTGAATAGTTTCTAGTTGTAGTTTTGTGGGAAGAGCGATGCTGAGGAATCTTTATATTTCACCGTCTTGCTGACATCATCCTTGATAATTGAGTGTTTAGTTTCATAAGAAACCGGCATACTGTCTTCCAAAGTGGCTGTACTGTTTTACATTCCCAGTAGCTATGAATGAGAGTTCTTGTTGCACATCCTCACCAGCATTTGGCATTAGCAGTGTTATGGATTTGACCATTCTGATAGGTATTTAGTGATATCTCATTGTTTAATTTGCAATTCCCGGATGATATATGATGTGTAAAGCATCTTTTCACATGATTATTTGTCTTCTGTATGTATTTTCTAGTGAAGTGTTTTTTTTCAGGTCTTTGGCTCATTTTTAAATTAGGTGGTTTTCTTATTATTCAGTTATCTTTTCTCTTTAGTTTCGCTTGCTTTCGTGGTATTCTCTTTGTCTTTTGCATTGTGTGTTTTCATTATGATATAACTAGACACAGGTTTCTTGTTATTCATTTTGCTTTAGATTTGTGATTCATACCAGAAGATTCACATTTCAACAATTCTTGAAAATTTCTCAGACAATGTGTCTTCAAATATTCCCTTTTCACCATATTCTCTACTTCAGAAACTCAAATTAGTGATAGTCTTTTTCATTTTGTTCACCATTGTTCTTTATAGTTCCTTTTATATTTTCTGTCTTTGTCTCTCTGTACTGTAATTTGGATAGTATATTCAGCTACATGTAAACCAGATAATCAAAGTGTTTTTAATTGGCCAAAAATGAGATGTTCATAAGATAAATGCATAAAACAAGAGTAACCATTTGAAAAGTTTTATAGTCATTTAATATTGATTTGATATTTCATCATCATTGTTGCTATTTTAACCAAAAGTATTGGCCTGCAATGAATTAAAAATTTAAAGTGTAGTGCTTCACTGCAGATAGTTTGAGATACACAAATCCTTATACATGCACACATCTGTCTGTCTACCTATCTGCCTGTTTGTTTTTTTCCTGAACTATTATTGCAGTTCTTCAGGGACAAAAATTAGGTATTGAATTTCCTTTGTTTTTATGTCAGTTATTTTTTCTATTGTCGTTTTTAGCTCTTTGTTGATGTCACTTTATTTTACTGATTTTCTCAATTCTCTTGTCCTGGTTTTTGTAGAATCTACCCTGCTTTCTGGCATTTCCAATGTGGTCTTCATCTCTGTAATGGTTTTAGTTTTCCCTGCCATCTTATTTCTGAACTTGGCATGTGTTTTTCCTCTTGCTGTTGTCTTTTTCACATATTTCCAGTTACACAGCTTGTGATGCTGTTTTTAAGGAGGTACTTGTTTCAGTATTTTTAACTCAGTTACTATCTTTGTTGATGATTTTCATTTTCTCTATGGTGATATTTTATGACTATATTTTTCTACTGTTAATTTTTCTTATTCTTTACCCCTAACATTTTAAAAACTTATATATCTCTGGGCCTAGTTCCATTTTATTTATTACTCATCTTTAAATATGTAAGCTTTTCCCAAACTACCTATTTTCAGGAAGTTTGTGTTGGGAAAGAACTGAGGTTATATTTTAGGCTGGCCAGAAATTTCCCTTAATACATGTATGTATATGAGGGGGTCCTTTTGGCCTTCACTTCTTCCTAGTCATCAACAATGGGAAGCTGTGGGGTCTGGAAGACATGGAAATGATCTTGTCCCTCCTTTACCTCTATTCTTCCTTCTCTTTAGTGTCAAAACTAATTTAGAGAAGGTTTTATGAACGATCTCTGGATTTTTTCTGTGTTTGAACCTCTTGATATTGTTGGCTTTGCCTTACAGATGTGTTACCTGTTTGAGGATATGAAGTCTGCCAGCTTTAAGATGGCAGCCTCAGATGTCCTTTCAGCAACTTTTTCCATGATTTTTTGACTGGGATATTTGCAAACTCTTTCATGTATCTTGTTGTTCGATGTTGACTTGGCATCTACTTTCATTAAAGATTACCTTCCTATTTGTGTTTCTTATTTTGCTTGTTGTTTCAGATAATTTTTGCAAGGAAATACCTACTATTTTATAACTAGAAATCTGACACTTTGTTTTAAATATGACTTACGATGTTTCAGATAAATCATTAGAAAACAAAGGGAGAATTCAATTTGTAAAAATCTAGAATATACCACATTTATTAATACCTTTGTTTTATAGTACAAAACACCTATTCCTTATTATTTTGCATAACTATTTCTAGGTAAAAGGATCTCTATTACTTTATTACTATTTAAGGGACGCTTTATTTCCTAGTTGGCTAGAAAAGTGTGTCATTTACTTTAACATATGAATCGTATTTGCCAAGGAGTTCATAACTTAAGAGACAAACAATTTGATTAGCTTGACTATCTCACCATTATTGTTAGCTCAATTTATTGAGTAATGAAATTCTATAATTTTACGTTTAAATATTTTTATATATTTCGCACATGTATCAAAATCCTGCTTGTGCTACTAGCATAATGCTAACTAATCTGTGTGGAAGTTATGAAGGAATGAAGATTCTGGTTGTCACCTAGTTTGGCACCTGGCATAATTATGGTAAAGACCTGTGAAGCTTATCGGATTGAGGAGATATGGATTGTGGAGAGGTTCTCTAGGAGGCTTGACATATTCCCATGATGTCAAGTTTTGATACCACAGAGCTGAGTGGGCATTTGACCCATGTGTGAAAACTGGGGGCTCACCAAAAGGCTAATTTCAGATTCCCAGACATATATTAGGTGTTTATTGTATCCATGGAGTTTCTATATCAATAGCTTTATTTAATATATACAGTAACTCTCAAGGAAAATGCTGCTGTTATTCCCACTTTACAAATAAAGAGAATGAGATTCAGAGAAGTCATATGACCTGTGTGAAATCACATTGGTCTGTTCTTGGCTGGGATTGAACCCAAGTTTTTAGACTGCTAATCTAGTGCTCCTTCCACTCTGTCACCCTGCTCTTAGGCAGCTGCCTGGTTTCTTGCTACAAGATTTTCACACCAAATGTATGCTCTTGACTTAGTTTGGTTTCCATTAATTTTACATCAAACTTTGACTTTCTGACTCCCAGCTTTTGTCTGACCCCCAGTGATAGCAGAGACATAAATACCATTCTGAAGTTAAGTGACTGAATCTCTCCCAGTGAGGATATATAGGGTCGGGAAATAACACTTTTCTTCTATTCAATCCTGATGTGCCTGGGGCTGCCTAGATTATGGTTCTTTTCTTGGGTTCCTTAATATCTTAGAAATTGTATGTGTGAACAAAGAAGGCTTTGAGGCAGTGAGGACATTTTTAGAAATGAAAGGCATTGTGAGACTATCACATTTTGAACAGGTAACATGCAGGACCAAAAGAATGACAGCTCAGTAGAAGGGTAGATGGGATGATTGTATGATTGTCAGTAATAAAGCCCAGGAAAAAGACTCTGTTTAAGAAAAAACAAAGAAAAGAAGAAAGAGAAGAAAAAACACTCACAAGTGATAGAGCTTTTGCTATTAATATCTTCTAATTCTAGAATCTCAGAAGAACTTATTTTAATTGTGCTTACAAGGAAGATAGTGTCCTTTTTCAATTACTTTTCCCTGGTATTAGCCTATGTGACTTTTCACATTAAAGGTTAGAAGGACGAAGTCAAATGTGAAGTGACAAGACTCAGCTTTTCCTACTTGAGATTCTTTCAGAAGAGTCACTGACTGGCCATGTTTATCTTCATCCAAGTCACCAGTCTTTAAGGAGTATAGACAGGTGTGTGGTATAGAGTGGAAAATCACATTGCTTTGGTGATAATATTTCATTACACCCTCTTCATTTCAGCTGGTTCTATTTGGGTAGGAAAAGCTACATTTTTCTACTACTTCTTTATGGATAGATATTCTAAGAACTCGAAGGAGGTCTCTCTTGAATTTTGGAGGTGTTCATATCAGAGAGTCACCAACAAGGAGACCTGTTTTTAAACATAAGGCCATGATCTTTGTATAACCACTGTAGGGTTTGAAGAAAAGGAGTTATGGGAGAAAATGAGAGGACTTCAGGAATCAACCTGATTCTAGCAGAGTTTTCTGGGCACCATGGATGACAGTTATCAGTTTCAATCCTTGTATTTAACCAAACACACTGCCTGTTTTGTTCCTTACTTTCCCTCTTTTCCAGAAATCCCTTAACCTGGGATTTTAAGGCCACTAAACTGCTTTTAGGAAATTCTTTTAATGCGATTAGAGTCATCTGTCATTTTGGTAACTTTGAGACATTTATTCACTTTCCCTTATGACCAATCATGGATCACTATGAGTGGCTACATCGTATTTATCCTCAGGAAAACATAGCACTCTTGAGTGACTATTGTATCCCATGGAGAACTTCAATTTTTTATCATAGCATTAAGAGCTCTTGGTTTCACAGCTCCACAGCTCTCTTTCAAATGACCTTCATTTATCATTTAAGTGAAGCTTGTATTAGTCTATTTGTATAAACCTTGAATTATCAAGCCATTAATGTCAGATGCTGATAAGGTAGGTATAACAAAATGTCAATTTTCTGGTGTTTTCAAGTCCTCCAGACTGTTGGGATCACCCTTTCTTGAAATATTTGAGCAGCCTGAGCCCCATTCCACATGTTGTAGGAAATCAGCTTCTTCACCAAGATCCCCAAGGAGCTTCAGGGGCCTTATGTCTTTCCATTTGTTTGCTTTGTTCTTCTCCATCAATGGAACTTATTTTCCTTTATTGTAAATATTTATCATGTATAACATGTTTTGAAATATGTATACATCATAGAATGGCTAATTTGAGCTAATATATATATTATCTCATATATCATGTTGTTGTGACGGAAATGCTTAAAATCGACTCTCCTAGTGACTTTTGAGAATACAATGCATTTTTATTAAGTATAGTCAGCATGTTTTGCACTAAATCTCTTGAACTTATTCCTCCTATCTTACTGAGATTTTGTATCCTTGAACCAACATCTTCCAAACCTCCCTCTTCCCTTTCCAGGAAATTCTTGGTCTCTCTATGTTTCTTGCTTCTGTGACTGCTGTCCTCTTTCTGCACTGTCTTGGTTCATGATGGGCATTATATCTATTACTTTATTTTCTCACAAGACCACCTATTGTATGCTGTCACATGCAGCTAACCTTTACTGAAATTTTAGGAGATAAAATAGAATCAGTGATTAATGAACACCAGATAACCAGTCAAAATTGAGCATTAAATACTATCTTAAACCTTTATCCATCACTTCTCTGTCAGGAAGGGAATCTGGGCTCATCTTAGGTCCTGGGGGGTTGCCATTATCTTCTAGATCCTTCTCTTTATCCCTAAGACTTGTTATCTTAATAGCTGCCAGCTCTAGGTTGGATGGTAAGTCTACATTTATTTCTTTGAGGCATCTCCATACTGTTTTCCATAGAGGTGGTAATAATTTGCAGTCCCACCAACAGTGTATAAGTGTTCCTTTCTATCTGCATCAATGCCAGTGTTTATTGTTTTTTTGACTTTTTAATAATGGCCATTCTGACAGGGGTAAGGTAGTTTTAGTTTGTATTTCCCTGACAATTAGTGACACTGAGCATTTTTTCATATGTTTATTGGTCATTTGTCTATCTTTTGAAAAGATTCTGTTCATGTCTTTTGCCCACTTTTTAATGGGGTGGTTTTTTTTTTTATTGCTGGCTTTAGTACTTCATAGATTCTGGATATTAACCCTTTATCAGATGTATAGTTTGCAAATATTTTCTCCCATTCTGTAGGTTGTCTATTTACTCTTAATTATTTCCTTTGCTGTGCAGAAACCTCTTAATTTAATCAAGTCACATTTATTTATTTTTGTTGTTGTTGTATTTGCCTTTGGTGTCTTAGTCATAAATTCTGTACCAAGTCAGATGTCTAGAAGACTTTTCCCTACATTTTCTTCTAAAATTATTATGATTTCATGCCTTACATTTAAGTATTTTATTCATCTTGAATTAATTTTTGTATATGGCAAGAGATAAGTATCCTATTTCATTCTTATGCCTGTGGTTGTCTAGTTTTCCCAGCACCATTTAGTAAATAGGGCTTCCTTTCCCCAGTGTATGTTGTTGTCTGCTACGTCAAATATCAGTTCGTTGTGGGTAGATGGTTTTATATCTGGGTTTTCTATTCTGTTCCATTGTTCTATATCTCTACCTTTATACCATTACTATGCTGTTTTGGTTACTATAGCCTTGTAGTATAGTTTGAAGTCTGGTAATATGATGCCTTCAGATTTGTTCCTTTTGCTTAAGATTGCTTTGGTTCCTTGAACAAATGAAGCATAGAATTATTTTTTATAGGTCTGTGAAATATGATGTGGTATTTTGATGGGGATTGCATTGAATCTGTAAATCACTTTGGGTAGTATGGACATTTTAACAATGTTGATTCCACCAATCCATGAGCATGAGATACTTTTCCATTTCTTTGTGCCATCTGTGATTTCTATCCTCAGTGTTTCATAGTTTTCCTTGTGTAGACCTTTCCCTTCCTTGGTTAAATATATTTTAAGTATTTTATTTTCTTTGTGTTAGTAGCTATTATGAAAGTTATTGAATCTTTGATTTGACTTTCAGCTTGACTGTTACTAGTTTACGGAAATGCTACTGGTTTGTGTGCATTAATTTTGTAACCTGAGACTTTGCTGAATTTATGTGTCAATTCTAGGAGTCTTTTGGTGAAGTCTTGGGGAGTTTTTTAGATATGAGATCATATCATCAGCGAAAAGTGATGGTTTGAACTCCTTTCCTGATTTGGATACAATTTATTTCTTTCTCTTGCCCGATTGCTCTGGCTAGGACTTCTAGTACTATGTTGAATAAAAGTGGTGACAGTGGACATCCTTGTCTTGTTCTGGTTCTTAGAGGAACACTTTCAACTTTGCACCATTCAGTATGATGTTGGCTGTGGGTTTGTCACATATGGCTTTTATTATTTTGAGGTATGTTCCTTTTTTGCCTAGTCTGTTGAGGGTTTTTTCATGAAAAGTGCTGGATTTTATCAAAGGCTTTTTCTGCGTCTATTGAGATGATCATACTGTCATTGTGTTTGCTTCTCCTTATGTATTGAATCACATTTATTTGCATATGTTGAACCATCTGTGCATTCCTCAGATGAAATCCACTTGTTCATGGTGAATTATTTTTTTGATGTGCTATTGAATTCAGTTTGCTAGTATTTTGTTGAACATTTTTGCATCTATATTCATAAGGGATATTGGTCTGTGGTTTTCTAATGTGTGAATATACACAGTTTATTTATTCTATTGTTAATATGTCTCATAATTAATGGGGCTAAGGAAATTATTAACATGTTTCCTAGAATGCATGTGCATTAAATATTTTTTTGATATATTCTTAAGAGTAGAATTGCTATTTATCCAATTTAGTCTTCTCATCTTTGTAAGTCGGGTGAGAAATATGGGGAGGAGGATGTGGGCATTGGCTGGATTCTTTCCCAGTGCATGGTAGCAGGAGGTCAAATATAACTTTGAAATGTCTGACTTGTTTTTGCATTCTAGATTGCTCACTCATCCTTCAGTGAATGTTTATTAAGGACAATATCTTAGGAACTGGGAGTAAAATTACAGTGAAAAAAATAGAAACTTCCAGTTCTATTGGCCCATACTAGTCAATGAGCTATATATTAAAGAATCACACAAGTAAATATACAATTTGAGCTATAATGAATGCAATAAAACAGCAGTAAATACTCCAAGGTCTTGTAATGGGAGGGAGATGCTGAACTAGCCATGAGGTCATAGAAAAACTTTCATGAAGATATGAGAGAATTGAGATCTGAAAAATAGGTGTACGTTAACTGGGCAAAGGAAGCTGGAGAGAAACTTTCTTTGTGGTGGGAGCAACAGATGCAGAGACCTCATAGAGGTGAGGGAGTCTTGTGCAGTTGAGGTATAAGGCATTGTAGCTGGAGTACCAAGCAGGAGGGGGAATGGTGAGAGACAAGACCACAGAGGTGGGTACAAACATTATCAATGTGGTCTTTATCCTGGGAACAATAGGAAACCAATGAAGACAGAGGAGAGAGGTAGGATTGGGGTAGTGATGATTTTGACTACAGACCACCTGTGTTAAGAAACATTATTTGTTTTGTATAAACATTAAAATTCCGCACTCTGGAGACAAACTAGATTTTGTTAAGCATGTTTGTAGTTAGATCAGTTAGGAGTTAGATCAGTTAGACCTCAAAGTTTCACTCAATTCCATTGGATCAATATGATACAACTTTTTTTATTATAATGTAATAAAATTAGAAGTCATTTTAAGAGTGTATAAAAAGCCCATGTGCTTTTAAATTAAGTTACTTTTTATAGAATAACCTTGGGCTTAAGAGAAAATAATGAATGGAAATTGAGTAATACTTAGAATTAATAATATTCATATAAATATTGTGTTTAATATATGATAATAACATGAGCTAGGTATTCAACCATTAAGTTAGAAGAAAGTAACAGAACAAACTCAAAGAAATAGGAAAGATGAAAATAAGAAAGATACTGGTAGAAATACGTGAATTAGAGAATCACAGTAAACATAGAGAAAATTAAAAGCCCAAAACCTGATTCTTTTTAAGAATTAATGTTAATAGACAACTGGTAAAACTTACCAAGAAAAAACTGTCTAATGCAAATAAATAAAGAATTTAAGAGGAAAAATAGATAAAATATCTAAAGTCAGAGTTATAATCATTTTGAAGAACTAGATAAAATTGAAATATTCTAGAAAAACACAGAATCTATAATGTGCGCATGAGGATATAGAAAACTCGAACTGACCAATAAATATTGAAGAAATTAATATAGTCAAAACCTACCCCTCACCCCAAATAGCCAGCCAGCATGGGTAGTCTAGATGACTTCTACCATGATTTCAGGGAGCAATGAATTTCTAGTTTACTGAAATTGTTCTAGACCATAGAAAAAGCTACCAAGCCTATTCAAAGTTGTGTGGAGAAATAATGGCTTACAAATGGCTAAGTGTGATATTTTGATGTAGATATCATAATATCAGTCATTTACATATATTGTTTTTATCCACAGTTCTTGGCTCATAACTCCCATAGCCCTTGTTATCATCTTGTAATAACATTGGGTTTCTTTAGGCCTCAGAAGCAGGCCTCAGAAAGTGTTGGTACTCACTCACTCTCTCTCTCTTTCTTTATTTCTGATCTTCTCCTGCCCTCCTTCCACCTCCTTTCTGTTCCCAAGGCAGGAATCTTCCTTTGCATGTCTGTCTTGGAGCTAGCTATAAAGAAATTCTCTGACCACCTTCTCTGGTTGTAGGTAAGAAGACCCACATTTCAGAAGGGGTTCTTCCCCATGCCATGGAGGAAGGAATGCTACAGAGAGAGGCCGAGAAGAATCTGAACAGATAGGCCTTGCTGGGTTTTTCCACTCAGTCTGTTAGCATTACATCATATGCTTTTTGTCCAATCACATTTCTACATGGTTGTCAGTTATGCCTATCCAATGAAGTCTTCACAAAAGGCCCACGAGGACAGGGTTCAGAGGACTTCCATGTGGTGGTTCCTGGAGGGTAGCACACCTGAGGGCTCTGAACCCCTTCCCACATGCCTTGCCCTATGCATCTCTTTATGTGTATCTTTTGTAATATCCTTTATAATAAATTAGTAAATGTAAGTTTCCCTGAGTTCTGTGAGCTTCTTCAGCAAATTAATTGAGCCCAAAGAGGGGGTCATAGGAACCTCAACTTGAAGCTGGTAAGGCAAAAGTTCCAGAGACTCAGATCTTGTGGCTGGTGGGAAGGAGGGGGTGGTCTTGTGGGACTGAGCCTTCAATCTGGATTCCGAAGCTTTCTTCAGGTAGACAGCATCAGGATTGAATTGAACTGGAGGACATGCATCTGGTGTCTACTGCAGAACAGATTGCTTCCTTGGTGTATGTGGAGAGACTCTCACATTTGACCACAGAAGAGTTCTGTGTTGATTGTTGTTATGGAATGAGAACAGAGGAAAACACAGTTTGAGTTAGGTGTTTTTCCCCCAACATGCTAGGTAAACCTCAAAAAAAAAAAAAAAAAAAAAAAGAATAAAGAAGGGTGTACTTGGTCTTCCAGATATTAAGATGGGCATCTCAAGGGCTTAGTAATAAAACTTCGGTGATATTAGGGCAAAAACAGGGAAATGCACCATTGCATACATAGAAAACTCCAAGACAGACCCTTGTGTATATGGTGACACCACACATCAATGGGGAAAGAACAGATTATTTAGTAGATGTTATCTGGAAAAATGGACTCATTATATGGAAAAAAATTAAACTAACATCCCATACAAGAGTAGACCCTAGGTGTTTAAAAGATATGAATGTGAAAGCATCATAAGCAGAAAATAGTTAACAGATAGAAAGGCTGGATGCAGAAGGCGACTGGATTTCTTTTGCGATCTGAGACATAACCCTGGTGAGGAAAATCCAAGATGAATGCAAGAAGAGGGGCTATACACTAAACATTGAAGGCGGAGGTCTTAGGAAGAACCCTTCCTTAGACAATGGGTCTTTGTGTGGTGGCACTGGAACCAAAATCGATTTTTTTCTTTTATTAAGACAAAAGACATGTATAGTCAAATGTTTTTGATTCAAAGGCAAAAAGTCTAAGGGAAAAAGCCAGCTTTTCCCTAATTGAGGTGGACAGTGTTATTCAACTCTTGCAGATGAAAAAGAGATTTCCCAGTGTTTCAGAACCAGTGGCAAAACTTAGTATTTGACATTTAGAGCAGCTGATGCCAAGGCTGGTTCTCTCAAGAGTGTGAGCTGTGAAGTCAGGTAGATCCGGGTTCAAACACTTGGCTCTACCATTCAGTAGTAACAATTTTGAACAGTCTGTCTTTCTTTTTTTTTATTTCAGCATATTATGGGGGTACAGATGTTTAGGTTACGTATGTTGCCCTCCTTCCCCGCCCCCAAGTCCGAGCTTCAATCACGCCCATCCCCCAGGTGGTGTGCATCGCACTCATTGTGCATATGCCCGTCCCCTTCTCCCTCCTCCCCCTCCCTCCTGCCTGACATCCAATAAATGTTATTCTTATATGTGCACTTAAGTGTTGATCAGTTAATACCAATTCGATGTTGAGTACATGTGGTGCTTGTTTTTCCATTCTTGGGATACTTCACTTAGAAGAATGTGTTCCAGCTCCATACAGGAGAATACAAGAGGTGCTATCTCGCCATTGTTTCTTAAAGCTGAATAGTACTCCATGGTATACATATATCACATTTTATTAATCCACTCATGTATTGATGGACACTTGGGTTGTTTCCACATCTTTGCAATTGTGAATTGTGCCACTATAAACATTCGGGTGCAGATGTGTTTCTTATACAGCATCATATGCTCTTTTGGGTAGATGCCCAGTAATGGGATTGCTGAATCGAATGGTAGTTCTACTTGTATCTCTTTAAGATATCTCCACATTGCTTTCCACAGAGGTTACACTAGTTTGCAATCCCACCAAAAGTACATGAGTGTTCCTATCTCTCCGCATCCATGCCAACATGTATTGTTTTGGGACTTTTTGAAAAAGGCCAGTCTCACTAGAGATAAGTGATATCTCATTGTGGTTTTAATTTGCATTTCCCTGATGATTAGAGACGTTGAGCATTTTTTCATATGTTTTTTGGCCATTATTCTGTCTTCTTTGAAAAAGTTTCTGTTCATGTCCTTTGCCCACTTTTTGATAGGGTCGTTTGATTTTTTCTTATTGATTTTCCCGAGATCTAAGTAGAATCTGGTTATCAGCCCTTTGTCGGATTTGTAGCATGCAAAAATTTTCTCCCATTCTGTAGGTTGTCTGTTTGTTCTTGTTACAATTTCTTTGGCTGTGCAGAAGCTTTTTAATTTGATCAGATCCCATTTATTTATTTTGGTTGTTGCTGTGATTGCCTTTGGCGTCTTCTTCATAAATTCTTTGCCTAGGCCAATGTCTAGAAGAGTATTTCCAACATCTTCCTCTAGAATTCTAATAGTTTCACTCCTTAGGTTTAAATCTGTTACCCAG
>CAUYSK010126579.1:0-16947 GCA_963575035.1 Avahi laniger | reverse complement strand
CTTTTATGGAGTTCCCCTCCCGCGATCTAGTCCTGGCGGTCTCCTGTGGCGAGAAGCTGCCTCCAAACTCTCCCCTGCGGGCTCCGGCGGCGTCCGATTCGGGGAGCGCCTGCTCCGAACAGCCCCTCCCCTCCGCTGCTGCCCCAGCGCCGCGCTCCGGCGTTCACAATGGACCCGCTCCTGTCTCGGCTCCCCACCGCTCGGCAGTCTGTGCTGCCGCTTCGCTCTGACTTCTGGCACTTCCCTGCCTGCGTGGGAGTGGGGCTTGGTGAAGGAAGAGTCGTCTTCCTGTGAGTCAGATCTCTCTGCCCGGGCCAGCCCGCCGCGGGCGTGGTTGACCCGCGCTGCACTTCCTTTTGTCCCACTCCCTCCGGGTGTTTCTACAGTTCTCCTTACTTTATCTGCAGCGCTGCTTGTCCCTCGCTGCTTCTTTGCAGATTTGTAAAGCCAATCCTGTGGGAGAGCGCCTCACTCGTGTGTGGGTGTCCGTGTTCTTCACCTCCCACTGTGGGAGCAGAGAGCCAGGAGGTCTCCCCTAATCCGCCATTTTTCTCTCACTCCGATATTTTGACATTTTAACTTGTCAAAGTCCTATTTCTACTCTCCAACTTCATAGTAGCCTTGAAAAACAGCCCACATTCACAGTGAACCCTAGGAGCCTGAAAGCCACCATAAGAGGGAGGCCAAAGCTCTTTCAAAACCTCATTGCCAGGGAGGGGGGGGGCAAGGGCAACACACGTAACCTAAACATCTGTACCCCCATATTATGCTGAAATAAAAAAAAACAAAACAAAACAACAAAAAAAAAAAACACCTCATTGCCAAGGAATTGTTATTATTTTACTTATCTAGTGGTTCAGTGGAAAAAGACCTTACGTACAAGACTGTGCTTGATCTTACTCAGAGTTCTGCTAATGTGTAAAGCTTTCCCCTTCTCACTCCCTACCCAAAAGGCTTTTCCTGTGGTGGTGTTATCAAAATCAAATACAAGCAACTATCAACTTTGTGACTACCTTTTTGGATAAGCATTGGGGAAAACATTACACTAACCAAACTGTTTTTTAAAAAGCTGAGGAGCGAGATGGCCATAGGAGGGATCTTAAAAGCCTTGATATATACCTGAGAATTTAGAACAGGCCACATACATGCATAGGGTTATGCACATGACCAGTGCTACATGTTTCTTAGGAAATATCTGAGAATGCTACAAGCTCTCACTTACAACTGATTTCAAGGCTCTGTGCAATCAGGAAGTGAATACTAGCGCAGAGTTGACTACTTGACTAAGTATTGAAGGTGTGCCCAAAATGCATACAAATCCCCATTTCAAAGACTAGAAGACTTATTGGTTTAAGGTATTTAAAGTCGAAAGACATAAGACATATAGAAAGCAAATGGCAAAAAGGCAAATGTGAATCCAATCTTTCTGTACTTACATTGAAAGTAATTGAATTAAACTCTCCAGTTAAGAGGCAGAGAATGATTGAATGGTTAAATAAGCATGACCCAACTACATGCTTTATACAAAAGACACATTTTAGGTTCACAGACACAAATAGGTTGAAGGAAAAAAGGATAGGAAAAGATATACCATACAAGCAGTAACTAAGAGAAAACTGGAATGGCTATATTAATGTGAGACAAAATAGACTTTAAGATAAAATTTTGCTACCAGAGACAAAGAAGGACACTTTATAATAATTAGACAACCAACTAAGAAAATATAACAATTATAAACATGTATGAAACTAACAAGAGAGCCCCAAAATAAGTGAAGCAAAACTGACAGAATCAAAGACAGAAATAGAGCATTCAACAATAACTGGAAACATCCATATTACATTTTAATAATGATACTAGGTAGGCAATCAGCAAAGAAACAAAAGACTTGAACAACACTATATACCAACTAGATCAAACTGAAATATTAATATATAGAACATTCTATCCAATAATAATAGGATATACAGTCTTCTCAAGTATACATATAATATTCTGAGTTTGGACCAAATAACAAGTCCTAAAGCAGGGCTCAATAAATCAAAAATAATTAAATCATACAAAATATGTTCTCTGACCACAATGGAATGAAACTACAAGTTAATAATAGAAAGATGTTTCGGAAAATCATAACTGTGAAAATTAAGCAACACATTCCTAAATAAAGAATGGGTAAAATAAGAAATCACAAGATAGATTTTTAAAATACTTTAAAACAGTTAACATTAAGACACATCATACCCAAACTAACAGGAAATAGTTCAAGTAGTGCTTAGAGAAAGATTTATAATTATATACACCTATATTTCAAAAACATAAAATATCACAAATCAATAATTTTAAATCAATAATTTAATGAATAAAAATCAGAAAAAGCAATCAAATTAAGTCAAAAGGAAACTGAGGGAAGAAAATAATAAATATTAGAGCATAAATAAATGAAATAGGAAATAGAAAAAATTGAGAAAAGTCAATGAAACTAAAAATTTATTCTTTCAAAATATCAGCAACATTGGCAAATATTTAGCTTGAGACTTTACCAAGAAAAAAGAGAGAAAATTCAAATTACTAATATGAACAATGAAAATGGGGACATAATTACTACTGACCTTACAGTGAAGAGACTAGAAATGAAAGCAAAAGGATTATACGGTAACTCAGGAATAAAAATAATTGAGTTTGGATTACTCATTTGAGGTTTTGATTGATAAAAGCAACTAGGTAACTGAGGTAAAAGCTTAGGAAGTCAATAGAAAACAAAGATTTATAGGAAAAGGGTCTACTTTTCAAATGTCTTATATTTGAAAATGACAAAGGAACACAAATAAAATAGTAAAAAATAAATGGAAACTTATTAGTTAATGGAATAGAAGACAGTGGTGGAGCGGGAATCCAGCATCACTGGTTTTAAGAATTCAAACAAGTTCCAAGCACATGCTTTTGCTCACACACACACTCTCTCTCTCTCTTCCTCTTCTTCTGTGTTAACCTTGTTCTTTCCATTTTTTCAGAGCTATTTTTCAGAGCTAAAGCAATAATGTCTGACATCCCAGGAAAATGGTGCCTTGGCCTTCCTGGGCAGTCACACCCCATTGTGCATGAGCTGAAGTACATCTAATAATACAGTACTTTGGCTGCCCAGAATAACAATGCTTTTCTGGTGCCTAAATTTTGGAAGTTCCTGCCTCCCAGGAAATGATTCTTTGACCACCCAAAGCACCCATGTACCACATGCATGAGTTAAAGCAGAGTATTGCCACTGGGGAATCAATATCTTGATTGAGCTGAGAAATTGTGCATCCCAGACATGAGCTGACATAGTATCCTACATCCCAGGCAAGTAGAGCAGAGGCCAAGCTAAGACACCCTATCCTACAACCAAACAACTCTAGTACCCTGCTTCTCTGAAGCTTGACTTGCCTCCTTGAGTCCAAGCTGCTGAGACACACCCCTCTCCTGGGAGTTAACCTTATCCCCATGACCTTGGTGCTACAGTAGGTTTGCAAGACACTGGGCCTAGGAACCTGACTCTACAGCCAATCTGAGCACCTGCACCTGAAAACCAGTATCTCTGCAGCTGCTTGTAGACTATAACAGACCTGAAACCAAAGGAATCCCCTTGGTTAAGTCTTTCATTGTGGGGAAAATGAAAATAAGAGGATTCCAAAAGCCCTTGACACCAAGAACCTTAACAATCTTTGCTAACATTGCTGTCACAAACTCCTACAGCATAAGTCACTGAGCCAACCACAGTTATCACTGACATTGATTATAGCTAAAGAAGCTGCATGGAGAATATACCACTACATCTGCTTAGAACCAAAGTCACCATGCTCTTCCCACTGGCACACTAAAACCCATCTGTGGGCGAAAGTCTTTCTCTATGAAAGCTACTCGACAAAGTTTGTAAGAGGCAGTTGTTCCATCAGATGCAAAGACATCAATGCAGGGAACCAAGACACATGAAAAAGCAAAAATATTACACCACCAAAGGGACAAAATAACTCTCTAGTAACAGATCTCAAAGAAAAGAAAATCTATGAATTGACTCAAAGAAAATTAAAAACAATGACCTTAAGGAAACTCGACAAGCTATAAGAGAATATAAATAGACGATTCAACAAAAATGAGAAAATAATTCATAATATGAATGAAAAATTTAACAAAGAGATAGATATCATAAAAAAGAACCAAACAGAAATCTTGAAGCTGAATTCAATAAATAAAATAGAAAAGATAATAGCTTCAACAGCAAGCTTTATTGAGTGGGAATAAAATCTCTGAACTTAAAGACAGGACATTTGGAAATACCCAGTAAAAGAAAAAAGATAAAGGAGTGAAAAAGAGTGAAGAAAGCCTACAGGACTTATGGGATACTATTAAGCAAACAAATACTTGCTTTAAAGAAAAGAAACTGGAATAGGTGTAGAAAATCTACTAAATAAAATAATATCTGAAAAATTTCCATCTTGGGAAAGATATGAATATCCAGATCCAGGAAGCTCAAAGGTCCTCAGATATATTCAAACAAACAAGTCTTCAAGGCATATTATAGTCAAATTTCTGAAAGTCTAAGATACAGAGAAAATTTTAAAAATAGCAAGAGAAAATTGTCAAGCCACATATAAAGGATCTCCATTAGACTAACAACAGATTTCTCAGCAAAAACCTTATAGGCTAGGAGAGAATAAGATGATATATCTAATGTGCTAAAAGAAATTTTCCAGAAAGAATACTATCCCCAGCAAAGCTATCCTTCAGAAATGAGGGAGAACTAGATTTTATCAGAGAAGCAAAAACTGAAAAATTCATTACTGGCCTTATGAGAAATTCTCAAGGGGGTCCTACATCTAGAAGTGAAAGCACATAACTACCAACATGAAAATACACAAAAGATAAAACTCACTGCTAGAGGAGATACACAAAAGAAAAAGAGAAAGGATTCAAACCTTACATGATAAAAAAACCCACTAAACTGCAATGATAAGCAAAAACAAAAGATATATAAAATAACCAAAAAACCAATTAACAAATGACAGAAATAAGTGTTCACCTACCAGTAATCACCTTAAATGTTATCAGATTTGATCCCCCAGTTAAAAGATATAGATTGGATAAATAAATAACCAAAAACAAGACTCAACAGTATGTTACCTACAAGAAATTCACTTCATCTATAAAGACACACATAGAATGAAAGTGATGGGATGGAAAAAGATATTTCATGCAAAGAGAAACCAAAGGTGACCAGAAGTAGCAATACTTTTATCAGATAAACAGACTTTAAGCCAAAAACTAAGAAGACACAAAAAAGTCATTATATAATGATACAGGGATCAATTCAAGAAGAGGTTATAAAATTGTAAACATATTAATGCAAGCGTCCAGCATCCAAGCATACAAAGCAAATATTAGATCTAAAGGGAGAGAGAGAATCCAATACAATGATAGTTGGGGACTTTAATACCCCACTCTCAGCACTGGAGAGATCATCTAGATAGAAAATCAACAAAGAAACATTGGATTTAAACTGCACTATAAATCAAATGAATATAACAGACATTTGCAGAACATTATATCCTACAGGGGCAGAACACATATTCTTCTCATCAGCGCATGGAACATTCTCCAGAAGAGACCACATGTTAGGCTACAAAACAAGTCTCAACAAATTTTTAAAAATTGAAATAATATTAAATGTCTTTTCTGACCACAGTGGAATAAATCTAGAAATCAACAAGAAATTTCAAAATTGTCCAAACACATAAAAATTAAAAAACATGTTCCTGAATGATGAATGGGCCAAAGAAAATATTAAAAAAGAAATTAATTGACAAAACAGACAAAAACATACACTGGGGAAAAGAATCCTTATTCAATAAATGGTGCTGGGAAAACTGGATAGCCACATGCATAAGATTGAATCAGGACCCACACCTTTCACCTCTCACAAAAATCAACTCACACTGGGTAACAGATTTAAACCTAACAAGTGAAACTATTAGAATTCTAGAAGAAAATGTTGGAAATACTCTTCTAGACATTGGCCTAGGCAAAGAATTTATGAAGAAGACCCCAAAGGCAATCACAGCAACAATCAAAATAAATAAATGGGACCTGATTAAATTAAAAAGCTTCATCACTCTTTCTCTTTATTTTTAAAAGATCCAGCTAGGATTTTGATTGGGATTGCATCAAATCTATAGATCAATTTGGGTTAAATTGACATCTTAATTATATTGTCTTCTTAATCATGAACATGGTGTGTTTTTTATTTATTTAGGTTTTGTTTACATTCTCTTGGCAATGTTTTGTATATATCAGTGTACAGGATTTTTTGTGTCTTTTGTTAGATCTTTATTTCATATTTTTGGTACTATTGTAAATGGTATGTATAGTTTAAATTTCTGATTGTTGTTAGCATAAGAATAAAATTTGTTTTAGTATATTGGTTTTTTATCCTGAAAAGTTGCTTAACACACTTATTAGTTCTAGTTGCTTTTATAGAGCCCATAAGCCTTTCTACATTATCTAGAAGATGATCTTATCATTTATGAATAATAGTACTTTTACTCTTACTTTACATTTTGGATGCCTTTTTTTTCCTTATTGCACTGACTGGAACCTGTAGTACAAGACTGAATCAAAGTTGTGACGACAACCTTGTTCCTGATCTTTTGGAGAGAGTATTCAGTTTTTCACGCTTAGTTATTATATGATGCTAGCACTAAGTTTTTTGTAGATACTTTTTATCAGGTTTAGGAAGTTCCCTTGTATTCCTAGTTTGCTGAGAGATTTTTTTGTTGTTGTTTTTGTTTTTGTTTTTCTTAATCAGGAATGTATGTTGGATACTGTTAAATGCTTTTTTTTTCAAATATTAATGTAGTGTATATTTTTGTAAATAAAGCCAATATGTATATTTGTAAATAGGTTTCTTTGCATACTAATCTGTATCTTACTTTTTTCACCTAACCATATGTCCATGGAAAGAAATCTCATTGCTTTTTAAAACTGCATGTTGTTTAATATATGATTGTACTTATAACTTATTCAGGTTCTTATTGATGAATTTATAGATTGTTTCTAATTTTTGTTATTATTAATAACGCCACTATGAGAACATTTTGCATAATCATTTTATATTGCCAGAGTAGAAGAATACATTTTTCCCCACATGCACAGAAGAGTATGCTATGAAAGCTTGGAGTTTTGCCAATGTAATAGGTTAAATATAATACCTGGTTTTAGTTTTGATTTATATATAATCTATATCTCATTTTGAGTGACATACCTTTTTATGCATCTAAAGAAATTTCACATTTTTATTTAAAATTCTTTGAATTGTTTTCTCAGATCTGTAGCTCATTAAGATTTTCATTTTCAAGCTGTAGAAGCTCTTTAAAATTGCAATACTATCATTTTTATCTGTGATATAAATTTTAAATGTTTCCAAGTTTGTTATTATTTTTATTTCTTTTTTACTTTGTTTACGATATCTTTTGCCTTATAAATAATTTTATCTTTTTTCCCCTTTCATTGCCTCTATATGCCAAATGACATTTAATAGAAGTACTTTCTTTGATCTAGATAAAAAGAATGCATCTTTCTTTTCTTTATAGGTCCTTATATGATTATTATTGTAATCACTATTATTATTTTTACATTTATTTCTTTTATTCCTTTGAATTTTGTCCTTGTGAATGTATGATGTATCTTTAGCTGCTGCTTTTGTTGCTCACCTGAGAACTAAAAGCCGGCTCCTAAGGATTTGTATTTGTAGCAGCCTATATACAACCCCTAAGAAATGACCAGCCTCTACTCTGAGTTTACATTTCTATCTGATTATAATTCTTGTAAATAAAAAATATAGTTGTTGTGAATGAATATTCAAAATATTATATACAAAAGAAAACCAAGGAACCTCTTTCTCAATTTCATTTGACTTTCAATTTTGTGGATAAAATATACTTGAGGTCCTTTGGTAGGTATACAGTAACTATAGAAGGTCATGGCGAATGTTTCCCCCACTAGATCTAATAGCCATTCCAGAAATCTAAAGGAAGCCTCCAGTTGCTTTAAAAGTTAAAATAAATCTTGCCAATGTAATACAAGGTACAGTTATGACTGCTTTATGTTATTTTGAACTCCTCATTATACCGAGTATTTTGAATCGTTTGTGGACACATTAAAAATTTCTGTAATTGTGGTTCTCCTAACCAGGAGAAATGTGAATTTCTTCAGGCTATCATAATAGTATAAGATTTTAAAAACAAAATATTAAGCCCTCTGCTTTGCTTTATCTCTCTTTAAAAGCATTTCTGGCCTACTCTGTGATGTCAATTGTCAATAGACTAATTAAAATACAGTCACACATTCTATTTCCCAGTGTTTAGATTATAAGGATCGACACAATGGCACAAAAACTTTAACTTCAAAATTTATTTTTATATTGCTGAGAAATAATGATACCATACTCTCCTTTCTATCCAAGCAATTTAGCAATTTTCTAAGCAGCACTCCAGCTGAGGGGAGGGAGGTGGTAATTTTTCTGGGAAGTCTTTCTTTTCTGTTTCAAATTCAAGTGAATTAACCCCTATTGAACCTTTTTGAAGAGAGAAATTAAGAAAAAAAATAATAGCACTACAATGGATGTGTTCATTTGACTTTTTGCCTCTTTCAAAATAAAATGGCTCTGTGGAAATGATATTACTGGCATGTTGTTTGATAGAATAAATAAATAAAAGATGAAGTAAAATAAAATCTGAAAAAACAAAAGGGGCAAAGTTATGTACAAAAGAGGTAAATTTGATGTTAATTTAGTTTATCTGAGTCCTATTGTTGGTGCCTTTAGAGAAAATATGTGCTAATATTTGCTTGAAGTTATATTTAGTTTTTTTGTGTGGATTGTTAATGATTGAAATATGAATAGAAGCTGCGGAATACATGCATATCTTTTAAGTATAAATTGACTGTGCAAAATTTTTAAATTATCTTAAGGTAATATTTTAAACATAAATTTGTACATCACTTTCAATATGTCCAAAACTAGATTTAATTCACAATTTGCTCTTCTCTGTTCGAACTATAACTATCATAACAACCTTCATTCACATAATTTATCCTAAGAAATGTTAAAGAAATACTTGACATTTTACTATATCTGATACCCACCATCTAATCAATACCTAAGCCTTCCTAAATATCACTTAATTCAGTCTCTGGACTGCCTTACTTTAAGCAATTATAATTTCTTGCTCAAACCCTTGAGAAAACTACCTACCTATATTCATATCTGGATATCCAGACAACCCTTATATAATCTGTCATCCACTAACGGACCACCATCTTTATCCTGTTAAAACACACACACACACACACACACACACACACACACAGATTCGTAACATTTTATCACATTTTTCAGATCTCACATCTTCGATCATACCCATATTCTGAAGGCCCCCATTAAAATTCTAAAACCCTTAACCTGTATTTATTTACTCATCTATTTTTAAAGTATTATTATCTGTCATTTGCCTCTATCCATGCATTTGGACTATCTGACTATCTCAATCATTTTTTTACAGTAAGAGTCAGAGTATCAGTGAAACGTCGTAATTTGACTCCTGGTTCACACCTCTGCTACTTCAGTGAGTGAATGTCCTAGTTCTACGGGGCTTCTATACACAGGAAAATAAAGTCATAAATCTACATTTTCTTAAACATAGTCTAAATTTTACCTAGTAATAATTAACAGAAGTCTATCCTTTGGTAATCCAAAATTCTTAAGGCTTTATTATTTACGTCCTGCAGGGGCAAAAGATATGGGTAATCTTAGAGTTTTGCCATTGCCTCTATATCTTTCCCGAATCCTTTTGTCTATGACCGCCTGTCACTCAGTTTTCAAACATGGCTAAATCTTCATCTAGCCGTATGTTTTTCTTTATTCTCAAAGGAAGGTTACCTTTGTGACATTGCTTCATCAATTATCCATTTCTTTTTGTGTATCTGCTTAAATGGCTTTAGGTTTCAATACAAGTTAAGTCTGCTCAGTACAGAAAGGAAGATAGTAAGAAAGAAAAAGAGAAATAGGAAAAAAAAAAGAATAAAGAAAAGAAAAAGGTAAATTGTCCTCTGGTCTTTTTTTTTTTTAAGTTATTACTTTATTTTTTGCCTCAAACACAACTATACTTCTAAAACATGTTATATACACTTATGTATTCCATTTTCATTATACTGCAATTAAGTTTAGACGATCTTGTCACTGGAAAAGAAGCCAAACTCTGCAGAATAATTTAAAGAGGTTTATTCTAAGCCAAATTTGAAGACCATGGTCTGGAGCCACACCCAAGAAGACTTGAGCAAATGGACTTGCTTGACTGGGTTACAGTTTGGTTTTATATATTTCAGGGACATAGGCATTACAGGTAAAGTCATAAATCAATACATAAATGGCATATATTGGTTTGGCCTAAAAAGATGGGGCATCTCAAAGCAGGGGTTTACAGAATATAGGTGGCTTTAAAGACTCTTTGACTTGTAATTGGTTAAAGAAATGAAGCTTTGTCTAAAGACTTCGGATGTTTTAAATTAAGATAAGAAAGTCTGTTAATCAGAGACAAGCTACTAGTCATATATTTGTTGTATAAATCGAGGAGCTGCAGGTTTGTCTTATATAGCCTTAGGCCTGTTAATAAGTTACAAAGGATATTTACAAGAAGGTAATGGGGAATGATGAGGCATGTCTGACCTCCCTTCTCATGGACAGCAATTCAGTTTTAGGGTATCCCCTTAGCCAAGTGGAGCCCATTCAGTCAGCTGGTGGGGGAGAGCCCTAAGATTTTATTTTAGTTCACAATATAATTATCGGAGCTAAGGGAAAATTTCCCATTCATTATCTGAAGGTTTACTCAAAACCAATTGACAAAAGGCAAATTAATAGGAGGAAAGGCACAGAATATTTACTAATGTGCACATGTGTGCACAGGAGTCATACAATGAAAGGGCCAAATGCTTGATGCTTCTATAACATCTTGAGAGTATGGAAAGAACAGGGGCTTGGGGCATGACAAGACAGGTTATGGGAAGCAGAACTTCAGACCTGAGAGAACCTGCCCACAACTTGTGGGGCTTCATGAGGAATACAGAAGACCCCAGGAAGGTGGGATGTGGCACCTTTTTCTGTATTCCACAACGGATCTCAGGGCTGCTAGAAGAACTCTGTAGATCCTTCTTCATGTGGTATTGAAGGTAGCAAAAAAGAAGGAGGTGCAGAAATAATGGGAGAAAAAGTCTCAGAAGAGTCAATCTGGGGAGATTATAAACTTCTAACAAAGGCCAATAAAGTCTTACATTTTTCTCAAAGTCATGCCAATAAGAAAGAAACTGAACAATGGGACAAATCACATAACTCTTTTTTTAAAAGATGTTTCAGTTGACTGGAAAAAAAAAAAATCTCAGGGGACAAACAGTGTCCAAAAAAGAAAAGACAGAAAGGCCCTTCAAAAAAAATATGTGTATATATATATATAAATAGTCTGAATATCAGCTTTTAATTAAACCAACTTTTGACCATAGAGCTCTTTAAAAAAATCTTTTAAATATACATGCAGCAAGCTTTCTGTCCTGAGAGCCTTTCACTGAAGCCTAGAGAATGGTGTCTGTGGAAAAGTCTTTCCCTCCTACCAATTGGGAGGTGCCCACCTCCTCTACTTACTGGTTCAAATTCCATCACTAGTGGTAGATACGTCTCTCCAGCCCATTACAGGGAGGAAAACAAATGGAAAAAAGTTGTTATTACATTCTAAATGCAACCAGTTTTAAATCAAATGTACACCTAAGCAAATGACTCATAAGAAAAGCAAATACATATGCATGAGACCAAACTCAAGAATCCCTTCAGGGCTTTAACCACAGTCTCTAAAGAGGGAGTAAAAGCTACAACCCTCCAAAGATCCACAACACTCCCAACAACAGCTCAAGGAAAGGAAAGTTTTACTGATCACAAATGGGGTGCAATGTACATTTCTGTCCTGCCATGTTCTCTAAGGTCTCAGTTTCTCAGTAGACTATCTGCACACAAAGGCTCTATGACCCATGTGCCCCATAGATGGAACATTAAAAAATAGTCAGTATGATAGGAAATCAAAAGCTGCCCATGGGGGTAGAAAGGATTATAAAATGAATTGGTACCCCAAAGGTTAAAAGTCATACAAATATCAAAGTAATTTTTCATCAACGTTTCTTTTTCCTCCAAAGTTAAAGAACTTATAGTTCCAAGGGACGGGTAGCCTGCTGGGAAATTGAACCCAGGCCACAGCAATGTAGGCATGGATCCTTGGCCACTAGACTACAGGCCTTTTTATGGATTCTTCAGAAGATACAAAGCAGGCAGTTGGAACATACAAAGGATTTTACTTTTGTTTTAAATCCGATTTCTGATTTTTTTTTATATCTTGTCAAAGGAGTTTTAAGGTGATATTCTCCTTTTGTATCTTTTAATAGGTACCAATTAGATGGCTATTTAAGATAAGAACTATTTTAAAAGTTTCCTTTTAAATATAGCCAATTTATTTATTTCACAAGTGACTCAAACCAATAGGATTTTCTCATGGAAAATCCCAGAGATAACTGTCCAGGTTTAGAACACCCTAGAGATAAGTGGTGTTTTAAAAACAGGCATAGAAGATGAAGCCGTCCCATGATTTTCCCCAAATTTCATCCTCAGAAATAGGCTAAGATAGCAAAAGACTTGTTTCCACAGACGTTTAAGGATGGTGTCTGTGCATATGATATCTCCAGTATCCCATAAATTTGTGGATGGCCACCAGTTACTGACTTGTTAATCTGTGGCACTGAGTATGCTCTCCTGGAGTTGAACTTTCTCAGGACTAACCAGACAACAAGGATTGAGACCATTAAATCCCCTTATGGATGGAACTTCTAATGAACACAAACTTCCCTGACGGTTGGCATATTTGGAACAAAGAGTGTACTGCTTAATATCTCCCATGCCTAGGAATTTCCAATCTCTTCAGACTGGCCACCAGATGGGACCTGAATCACTCCCCTAGATGGTGAAGACCAAGAGAGAGCGTTTCCACTTTGTCACAAGTAAAGCTCTCAAGGACATAAAACAAGGGCTGAACCTCATCCAGATTTTATTTTGGGGACTATAGTAGCCCTCTTCATGATAGAATTATAAGGGAAGACAGAGACAAAGGAAAAAAATAAAGATGATTTTTGGGACAAAAAGTATCAGAAGATACGATATTCTTACCAAAATGTATACCAGAGTTGCTACACTTAAGACTAGTCTATTGAAATGTTTTTCTTCCACCAATCTTAAATTTGGAGGAAAAAAAAGAGACAAATAGTAATTTTTACCATTTGCTTGACCGGATTCCACAGAGAGAGACCAGGATTATGACTGGTAAAAATTTCTTACACTTCTGCCAACGTCTTGTGTCCTGGGTTCCCTTGATCGTGGCTTCCAGAAGAGCAGAGAGGTTTTGGTATCCTGATCACCGGTACCAAAACTGTGGGGGCTGAGGGAAAACTTCTCTTTTATTCCCTGATGTTTCACTAAAAATTAACTGACAAAAGAAAGATTAATGGGAGAAAAATCATACAAAATTTAGTAACATGTACATGTGTGTATGGGGCGCATACAAAATATGAAAATTCAAATAAATGGCCAGATAGCTGACATTTTTATACCACCTGTAGGTTACAGAGAGAATAGGGGGGTTTGCAGCAGGACAAGACAGGCTATATACTGGAGAGAGAGAAAGAAGGAAAGGCCTGGGACAGAGAAAGTCTTGTTACGTAGACAAAAATTAACAGGTAGCAGCTCTCGGGAAGAATTCGATGGTAATCTGTGGTAAAAGTTTCTCTGTCAGACTTTTAAAGGTATCAGACTTCTTAGATCTGGATAAAGGGGATAAGGACTTCAGGGAAAGACTGGCTGTTTATTTTACCAATGCAGATTTTCTCTATAGATGCAGATCTCCTCCATAAATGGCAGCTTTTCAGGACTATTCCTTTCTGCAGGTTGTCTGAATAGCCATCTCAAGAGATGTCCAAGAATTATATTATAATATTTTGGGGGTGAACTGTTTTTGGTTTTTATTAATTGTCACATTCAGAAAATTCTGCATGCAAAATAAAAAAACTATTTCTCTAAACTGAACTGGGAATCCTCATAGAAGAGTTTTTTCTGTCAAGTACTCTAAATTCAAAGTTTCTATTCAAACTTTTAGTGATCCATTAGTTTCTAAATAGTACTTCTGTCCTGTTAGATTCTCTTTTTCCGAAAGCCATGTCTCTGTTAGTCCCCTATAGTTCCTTCTATATTTGTTTGGGAAAAGTTCATAATTTTATTACACATTCTTCTTGACAATAAGACCAGTGAATCCTTTTGATTTTAAACTTTGATATGTGCAATCAAGCTTTTAGCATTCACAAAATCCTTTTTCTTTCTCAAGTCTTTGGTTCTGAAAATTGGGAAACATGGCTTTCAAATTGCACTTTGCTACAGATTTATAAATGTCTATTGCAATATTGGCTCTTCATTGAATTTCTCTCATTAATACAAGCAATGACCTGCTAGTTGCCAAATCCCATGCATATATTTAGTTCTATTTTATTTGATCTTTTTGGCCTTTGGTGGAGTTAATGACTCAGTGCTTCAAATTTACTCCTCCCAGAATATATGGAAGAATGTTCATCCATTTTTGATTGTCCTTCTATCTTTATAGACCACTTATTCTAGCTTTTTTTTTTTCTGATCTGCGCATTCAATATTGGTGTTCAAACGAAACTGCATATACCTTCCTCTTCTGATTTAGATATCCTGCCCATGATTTCAACTGCCATTTGGTATGCTGGAAATAGTGCTGTCCAGATTTCCAGTAAGGACTCCTGGAGTTCCTATCCAGAAGCACAATATATGGTATTGCTTCTTTTCTTGCTTGTCTCACCCAGGCATTAACAGTACTGTGTTTGATATGATCTAGGTCTGCTACCTGTCAAGCCTCATATTTTTTTTTCTTCTGAACATTATGGTTCAACAACAGCAAACTACTTTAGTTCCCTGAAAACGCCATACTCTCTCTAGCTTTTTTGAGACTTTATACAAATTGCTTCCTCTGTTTAGAATGCCTTTTCCAGCACCACTTACCACCAGGGATACAACTATTTTTCTTGTAATGCTTAATTCTAATGCTCCTCCTCCAGGAAAGCATCTCAGACTTCCTAAGTTGAGTATTCCTTTTTACAAGCTCCTTTTCTGTACCTTGCATGTAATCTTTGGTATGTCAATCATTAGACTGTGTTATAACTTTTTGTTATCATATTTGTTTTTGTAACAAATTGGGAGGAATTTTAGGGCAGCCACAATGCCTACTTTATTTTGATATTTTAAAAATCGAACACAGTGATCTAAATAGGATAAATAGTCAATAGATAATGGTGAAATGAATGAATGATATTTGATCCAACCTTGTTTTATTTATTTATTTATTTATTTATGGCTCATACAAGATGCTTTATTCACATTTGGCCTCTTCTCCATTGACTGCATCTTGAGAAATATTTTATAAAAGATAGACAAGCCCTATTACCATAGACACATTAAATTGAGCCACCATTCTTTGCGAAGTTCTCAATAATTGATCCATTTTCTCCATATCCAATCGCATTCTTTCTTTCTTTTCTTTTCAGATTTTTTTTTTTTTATTTCAGGATATTATAGGGGCACAAACATTTTGGTTACATGTTATGACTTTGCCACACCCAAATCATGATTTGAGGTGTGCCCATTCCCCCTACAATGCTCACAGTGTCCATTAGTTGTGAGTTTACACACCCTGAACCCCCCAACCCCCAAAGAATATTACTACTGTGTGAGCATCTTAGTGTTGATCAGTTAGTGCCAATTTGATGGTGAGTACATGTGGTGATTTTTGTTCCATTCTTGAGATACCTCACTTTGAAGGATGGGCTCAAGCTCTATCCAGGAAAATACAAGAGGTACTAGATCACTATCATTTTTTGTAATTGAGTAGTATTCCATTGTATACATATCCCATATTTTATTAATCCACTCATAGATTGATGAGCACTTGGGTTGTTTCCACATCCTTGCAATAGTGAATTGTGCTGCCATAAACATTCGAGTGCATATGTCTTTATTATTGAATGTCTTTTGTTCCTTTGGGTAGATGTCTAACAGTGCTATTGCTGGATCAAATGGTATTTCTATTTTTAGTTCTTTGAGGTATCTTCAAATACTTTTCCACAGAGGTTGTACCAATTTTCAGTTCCACCAGCAGTGTGAGGATGTTCCTATGTTTCCACATCCTCACCAGCATTTGTTGTTTTGGGATTTTTTTGATAAAGGCCAATCCAATTGGGGCTAGGTGATATCTCACTGTGGTTTTCATTTGCATTTCCCTAATGATTAGAGATGTTGAGCATTTTTTTATATGTTTGCTGGCCATTGTTATCTATTCTTTTGAAAAGTTTCTGTTGTGACTGCTCTTTTTTCATTTCTAATTGAGTTTATTAGAGTCCTTTCCCTTCGAGTTATTGTCAGTCTAGCAAGAGGGCTGTCAAATTTGTTTATCTTTTTGAAAAACCAGCTTTTGAATTTGTTGATCTTCTGTATAGTTCTTTATTCTCAATTTCATTTAGTTCTGCTCTGATCTTAGTTATTTCTTTTCTTCTGCTAGTTTTGGAATTGATTTGCTCTTCCTTTTCCAATTCCTTGAAACTATTTATTAGTTTGCTGATTATTGAGCTTTCTGTTTTTTGGATATGAACATTTAATGCTATTAGTTTTCCTCTCAGGAATGCTTTTGCTGTATCCCACAGATTTTGATAACTTGTGTCCATGTTATCATTCAGTTCAAAGAATCTTTTGATTTTCCTCTGAATTTCCTCCTT
>CAUYSK010126578.1:0-12992 GCA_963575035.1 Avahi laniger | reverse complement strand
TCTTTCGGAGTGTCTCTGTCAATGGAATTTACATGAATCGGTGGCGGACACACCCCTTTGGCCCTTTCGTCACACCACCCCTTGGAAATCCATTAGCAAGCAAGCCAAGAAAAGAAAGGAATGAGAAAACGTTCATTCAGTGAAATCCGAATGTAGCTCTGCAGTGCGATCTGTGCAAGCCTTTACAAATCAAAATGGCTTTTTTAAATGCACAAATTGAAAATGTAGCTGAGATTGCCAACAACCTTAACCCTCCTAATATAATAATTCCACAGACACATACACCAAAAGGACACTCTTGTGCTCTTTGTGTTCAGCCCATTTACATTCGTGGAGATAAAACAGCATAGCAAACACTTATATAAAGTGCTTACTCTGTGCCAGGTAGTTTTGTGTTTTATGTGATTTATGAACTCATTAAACCATTGGAAAAAAGCTATAAGGAAGCTACGATTATTTTTCTTATTTTCAAATAGGAAACCGAGAGCCAGAGAGGTTAAGTAAGCTGCCCAAGGTCAGAGTAGTAGGTAGCAGGAGTGGGATTTGAACCCGGGCAGTTTGGCTTTGGAATCTATGTTCTTAGCCATCACATTTACTGTCCTTGCAGAAAACACACACAGGTTCACACTGGCTCTCTCCAGTAACATTATATTATATACATACTTCCAACGGTGCATGTGGCTATGTAGACTTTATAACAACCATTTTAGTTGGTGTCTAATGTTTTCATATAATTTTCCATAATAATTTAACTCCCCACTATTGGAAATTGAGCTCCCCTAATTATTTAAAATTATCAATAATCTGTAATAAATAATTCCACAAACATGATTGTTTTCAAGCTATTTTGCAGAATCTCCTTGGAATAGATCCCCACAAATGGTATCGCTGGCCAACGGGTAAACATTCTTATCACCCCCTTGCTTCATATTTCAACAGTGATTTCCAAAGAGCCATTCCAATTCGCGTTGCCAACATTGCTGTATGAGAATGCCAGATTCACTGAAACCTTGCCAGAATTGAACATTTTCATTTATATTTGTAAATTTAATAGGTTAAAAAACGACTCCCCTCCTGTTAATTTTTATTTGATCCCTAGTGATGTGAAACGCTTTCCAATGCTCTTCTTTTACAGTCAGGTTTATTGGGATGCAATTTGCACACAGTACGATTCATCATTTTTAGGCACATGATTTTGGCAAATGTTTATGGTCATGTAGCCACCCCCTCCGTCAAGATATAAAAAATTTCCAAAACTTCTCTTATGCCCCTTTGTAGTCAATCTCCTCCCTGTACCTCTGCCCTGGAATCATCTAAGCTATTTCCTGTTCCTATAGTTTTTTTTTTTTTTCTAGAATGTCATACGAATGGAACCATATAGTACACAGGGTTCTTTGGTACCTGGCTTCGCTCGCGTAGCGTAATGGTATTGAGGTTCACCCATGCTGTTGCGTGTACCAGCAGCGTGTTCCTTTTTCTAGCAGAGTGGTATTCTGCTGTTTGAATGTGCCACAATTTGTTTATCCGTTCACCAGTTGGTGGACATCTGGGACATTTGTTCCCAGTTTTGGTGATTATGAATAAAGTGGCTAGAAATATTTGCAAACAGGTTTTTATGAGGACTCTCATCATCTTTTGAGATTTTTTTTTTTTTTGTCCGTGTAATTTTCTTTACCGGTGTCTTAAGATTTTTGTTATTTATTTTTTATGAGCTCCTTATTGAATAAAACTCTGAACTCTTTCTCAAACATACTTTCAAGGCTTATTTATGCTAGTCTTTAAAATTGTTTTTTACTTAAGGTCTGATTGTAAAGTGTAATGAAACCAGTTGATATCTTCCTTTGCTGTTTATTCTATTATTTCTGTGCTTAGAAAACGATCCCTATTTTAGGGGCTTAAGAAATATTACATTTTCTTCATTGATAGATGGTTTGAATTTTTCATATCGAGTTTCTGTTCATCACCTGGAATTGATTTTGATTCACTAGGTAACATCCTATAACACTATATAATTCGACTTGCAAATACCACCCTATCACAGAGATCTATAGAGATCAGTAAAAGAAGTCGATACAAAAGTATTAAATATTCACTATGTTCTAGGTTTTACAGAGGTGGAATAAATGGAGAATGAAGCTTCTTCTGCTCTTGAGTAGCTTTGAGACAAGTTAAAGATACTTAAGGTAGAAGGTTAATTCAGGATAAATATTTGTTTGCCTCAGTAGTTATAGACACCGGAGTCCCAGAATTCATGGCACAATACGGAAGGCTGGATGGTTGATTTGGAATTTTATCAAAAATAATTTATCATTGAAGCTCGGACTTGGGGGTGGGCAAGGGCAACATACGTAACCTAAACATCTGTACCCCCATAATATGCTGAAATAAAAAAAACTTATCAAAAATTATATGCTAATTGGACTGACTGCACATCAGCCTGTAGTAGCTGGTAGGACATTGGAAAGAGCCAGGCGAAATCTGCCATTGGTAGTCGTTGCCTGATTTCCTGAATGTAACCACAGCCGATCATTCCTCCCTGGAAGCTTTTAGAATCCTCTCTCGATCTCCTATTGCCTTGGGTTGGGTTTTCTTGAAATGGGCTGAGACAGGGATGTGCGTGCGTGTGATTAATCCGCATGCCTGAGGCTGCTTGTGGGAATGTCTGCATCTCTGTTCCTGAGGGCTTTATATTAATACCTCACTGCAGGGTCGAGGTCAGCTTGTGCACAGAGGAGGCCAGAAACACCAGGGTTAAAGCCCCAGGGAATCACCTTGCAATCCATGGCCGATGGAAGAGTTATGGGCGGGCAAGGTCCCCAGCTGCCCAGCCCCTTGTTTGCAATAACTCTGAGGCATCTTCTGCACTGTCTCTCAGAGCTCCCCAGCAGGGCTGGCGTCGGGCTGCCACAGTGGTCACCTGCGCGATAACACACTCTTCATCAGCTTCCTTCTTTGTCTCACTTCCTCACTTCCCAACTGCTGCGTCCCATGGTCACTCTCTAAATAAACCACTTGCGAGCACCCAAATTCTCGTCTCTGGTGAAACCCAGACTTTCCCTAAAAAACAATACATCTCAAAGAGGTCATGCGCTTGCTCTGAACTTGGTAGAAATATACTGAACACGAGAGATATACAAGGAGACCACTATCCCAGGCACACAGAACATTGGAATAACCTGATATCCAACCAACGTTTACTTGGCTCGATCTTGGAGCTTGGAAGGGTACAAATGGTAGTTTATTGAGTTCAACCGCCCACTCAGAGTTAGTGCCACTCATCTTAAAGATCCCTGAGCAGTGCTCACCCCAAGCCCCTGTTCACATTCTACACAACACAACAGAATACCCAAAGAAACCTAACCCTTCATGTTTAAGTGCCTGCCTTGGTTTGACTGTGGTAGACACCAGAAAAGAAGGAAGAAAACAAGAAAAGCTCCTAAAAGCACAGGTGGTTATTGGAAAACAATTTAGACTGTCATATATTAAAATACCAGTAAGAACTGACTTTGATAAACATTTCCAAGCCATTAAGCCAATCATTAAATTCAGCTGTTTCTTTGGTGTTGAATTCCAAAAGATTTTCTTCTCTAGTTTCTAACCCACCCTCCACTTTCTCCGAATAGAAATTTCTCCCCCACGCCCTCTCTCTCTCTCTCTCTCCCTCTCTCGTTCTCTGTTTGAATGAGCATCTCTCAACAGCCTCCCAGAAGATCCTGCTGACACTCAGGAAATGGTAAACAGTTTTAACTGCATATGTCCACTCCCAGTCACATAAACCTCATTAGAAGCTCCTTATCACACAGCGTCACCCCCTGGGTAAACAACGAAAGGCTAAGAAGTGGTGCGAATACCCAACTTATTGCCAAAAACAGGAGCTGCTTATCCTGAGTGCTGCAGCAAACCAGCCTTTCACAGAGGCTGCTGGAAGGCTGGTGCATTTGCCATTGCTCTACATCTTCTCCCCTCTCCTCCAACACAGAAACACTCTCAGAACCACTGAACATTTTCAAAGGATATTAACTTGAAAGTTACTAAAGAGGAAGAAATCAACCAATGCAGGTAGTCACAGGGGCCAATCACAAGTCTTTAGAACTAAGGTAGGTACTTAGGCTCTCTTAAACTCAGTTGCTGCAAGAAAATGGGAATGATACTGACATTTAAAAGATTCTTTTCAGGAGTAAACAAGGTAAACAATTAAATATGTTTAGTAAAATATCAAATTATAAGACAACGTACCAATGTTACTTGTTATTGCCTTTCCTTGCTGCTATACTACATTAGGTAACAACGACAATAATACCCCATTGCTCTTTGAATGATCCAATCTGGATCGGGTAAGTTTAGTCCATCGAAAGTAATTAAGAATTTTAATTAAAAATAATTATTATCATCACTGTTAAGACTATGACTTCTAGACCACTTATTCCATGTCAGACAGTGCGTTAACTTCTTTTCTTCATCATCTCATTTAATTCTTGATGTAGATCCAAGAGATATTTTTTCCTGTGTTACAGATGAGGAAACTAAGATCTGGAGAAGTTAAATTACTTTTATGAAGATTGCAATGAACACGTGGAACAGTCAGGTCTGTCTGACCCTCAGACCCATGTCCCGCAGTGAACCGTGTGACTGGGGTTGAAGATGAGGCGCGGCGGGGCCTGGGCAGGACGAAGGGGACAGGACAGTAGGAAGAGCGAGTGGAGCAAGGCAGCGGCCAGAGGCAGCCTGGAAGGCCAAACTCTACGCTCCAAAGGGGCCAACCGGAGAGTCTGGCCCGGGCACGGGGAGGTGGCTTAGTGGGTCAAGTTGTTAGATGTGTTCTGTGCAGGGAAAAACTCTTCTCATGAAAACTCCAGCTGCAAGGAGCCCAACACTCAATGACAAGTCGCCTAAGCAGGATGAGGTTTATGATCTCACTTGACACCAAGTCCAGAGACGAGTAGTTCCAGGGTTAATTCGACCACCCGACTCTGTCGTCAAGGCCCCAGGCGTTTCACTTCCTTCTGTCCTGCCACTCCTGGAGGGTCTGCAGTACCCTCTCCCTGTCCCCTGCCACGTTGCTCCGTGGCTGAGTTAGTTGCCCACATTTCATGCAGAAAAACCACATCTAACAAAGAAGAGAGGCATTTCCTCCCTGGTGTCTGTCTCTACTTACAACAACAACAGCAACAACAACAACAGAACGTTTCCAGAAGCCCTGAAAGGATTACCCCTTGGGTTCCATTTGTTAGGATTGGGTGCCACCATGACCACGCCCAAACCACCCCACGTGGAAGGGGAAAGGAATTGCTATCATTAGTAGCTTAGGCTAACCGAGATTCACCTTCTGGGACCAGGGTAAGGGGTCCCATGGTGGGACATGAGGGACACCTAGACCAAAGCCAGGGCTCTCTCTGCCAGCAAGGAAGACGTGTGTGCGCCCACGCATGCATGCGCGTACGAGCATGGGCTTCTGCAAACAACAGGGCTGCCAGCAAAGGCTGGTTGCAACGTCTCCCCGAAAACAATGAGAAGGGAGAAACGTTTTCCTGGAATTATAATACGAAAATAAAAATTAGTCTGCACTGCACTCTCCAAGCCAGAGGTCTCTCTTCTCTCCCTGCGCATTTTCATCTTGCTACTTACTGCTCCTCTCTGCCTGGTCAAGGGCAGGCCTGGCTCCGACGCCACCTCCTTATGGCCACGAGAGCTCCTTCACCGCTTCCCGTGGTCGCTCCTAGAGCCCTTGTTCTCTGAACCTTCATTTCCCAAACTCCTTTGGTCATGGAACTCTCTGCCTACATTTCTTTTTTAAAAAAGAAATACTTATTGATACCATCGGATCCAGTTTAGGAAATGCCAATGTAAACAATTCATTCAGCACTAAATTATTGTTTAAAGAGAAAACAAAACCACGAAGGCTGTTTTGGGGAAAAAGCATTTCCTTCTCAATATTTCCATGTTTTTTAGTTTCTACCCAAACAGCTACGCTCTGTCATCCCTCAGACACCAGAAAAACAAAGGCCTCCTCGCGGCTTCCCCAGAGGTGAATCCCTGTGCCTGTTCTGTGACTCTGCTTCCCTGCAGACACCAAACAGCAGGGAGCCCACCCTTTCTTACTCGGAGGGTGGCGGGGCTGGGAGGAGGCGCCTAATATTAAACAGGGCTACCTCTCGTCCCGAAATGAATGGTGGCAAGGAGCCCAGAATTAAAGACATAAATAAGCTGCAGGTTTTCAGAAACTTGCCAGCAACCCTCTGAAACAGGAAGAGGATACTTAGGGCTGTCCTGCTAACTCTCAACTGCGGGCCTTCTGCTGGGGTCTGAGGCTCCCTGGCTGCTAAACCACCAGCTTCGGGGCTGGCTCCAAGGGCACCAGGCCCTTGAGAAGCTGCCTGAGATAGCAGAGAGCGCCGATGAGGGAAATCCCAAGATAACCCCTCCATTTGCAGGAGCAGAAGGGGGTTATAAATGTCATTCCTCTTCTGAGAGATGTGATATCTGACTCCATTAGACTTCCAGCAGAGCTAAAAACAAACAAACAGAAAACGAAAGGGCTTAGGATAATGGAATAGGATCAGGGCTGCCACTCTGGTGTCCTCGGGTGGCTGCTTCCCTGCAATGCACACTGCGTTCTGGGGCCCGAGCGTGGCTGGGATTTAGAACTATGCTGTTCACGTGTGGAAGGAACTGGACCAAGTGTTTAAAACTCTGCTGCATTCAAACTAGGCTTCTGGGTTTCTCAAATCTGAGAGCCTTTAGTTGTGCATGAAAAGCCATCATGGATGACTGCAACTCATACGGCTCGAACGGAATCCTCATATGAAAACAAGTGGTGAATAGTCAAGGCTCGGCCGACGGCCTGCTCGTGTCCAGCAGTATTTGGGACCATAAAGTCCCCATCCAGTAGAAGGCTGGGCATCATTCCTTGAAGTTCGTGGTGATGAGAGACAAGAGTAGGAGGTAGAACTCTACATGTTATCATTCAGTAAGAAAATGCTTATCAAGTACTCTGTGCTCAGAGGCACAAAAGATGTGTCTCTTTTTCAAAAGCTTAACATCACCACCCACACATGAGCAGTTAAATAATTTAAATAATAGAACAAGAGCACATGAGAAGTCACAAAGTGTTATTTGAGGAATTTCAGTGTACACATGTCAGGATGCTCATACGTAGGTGGAATTGCGGTGAGGCGGAGTGGGCTGCGAAGGCTTTGGAGAGGAGGTGGGACCTGATCTTGGGGCTTAAACGACGGAGGATCAGGATAGGTCTCCATCACCTGCCTGAAAATCACTCTGATTATGATCTTCATTTCATTACTGTTCTAAAAGTTCATTGTTTTTATTTTTAAACAGCTTTGTTGAGGTATAACCAAAATACAACTAATTGCGCACATTTAAAGTATATAATTTGATGAGTTTTGATGTACGTATATTACTCTGAAACCATTACTACCATCAATATGGTGCACGTGCCCATCACCCCTAAAAAATTGTAACCTTTTTTTTCAAATAGGAAAGCCACATATGTGGCTTCAAGACACTCCTTCTACTTCGAGTCTAAAAACCGGTTCCTCTCCCTTCTCTGATGTGAAGGCCCCTTCCTCTTCCTCCACAGAATATAGATTTCATGTTTTAATACTAATCAGAAGAGCCACCCTTCCCTGAGGGCATTTGGCAGCCTGGAATTGTGCTTATTTCTTCATCATTCCTAACGACAATCCCACTGAGGCGTGCACTGGCTTTATTCCCATTTCACAGAAAGAGGAATCGAGCCTTAAAGACATTGGTTGCTTGCCCCAGCCTGAAAGTCAGGAGACGACAGAGGCAGCGCTGGATCGGAAGTCAGCCCGCCTTCGAGGCATCGGTTCGTGTGCACATAAACCTTTTCCAGGACAGAAAACCCCGTCTGCCCAGCCCACAAGAAAGGAGAAAATTGAGGATCAGGTCTATCATCGTTGACTCTTGACCATGGATTATGCAGTGAGCTCAGGTTGGCTGATTAGCTTTCAAAAGTTAGACCACATCAATTCACGTTCCCGTGAACAGTGTACAGGGGTCCCCTTTCCCCACACTCTCCCCAGTACTTGCTATCTTTTGTCTTTCTGGTAAGAGCCATTGGAACAGTCGAGAGGTGACATCTCATTGTGGTTCTGATTTGCATTTCCCTGATGGTTAATCTGCACGCCCATGTTCGTTGTGGCATTATTTGTAACAGCCCAGATGTGGAAACAACCTCAATGTCTGTCAACGGCTGAAAGCATAAAGAAAACGTGCCATGTGTATATGTGTGTGCGTGTGTACACAGCGGAATGTCATCCGAACTCAAAAAAGAAGGAAACCCTGCCATTTGCGACACCGTGGGTGAACCTGGAGTCCATTATGCTAAGTGAAATAAACCAGACGCAGAAAAATAGATGCTGCATGATCTCACTCGTAAGTGGAATCTAAAATAGACAAATCCATAGAAGTGGAGAGTAGAGCGGTGGTTACTAGGGGCTGGAGATTGTCAATTATATCTCAATAAAGTTGGGGGGGGAACGACTGTTACTTCTTCCCTTCCGCTTCCTGTAAAAGAGCATCGTTGGTCCTCAGTGGGGACAGAGGGAAGGTTCCTCTGTGCGCTGCTACCCTGACATCCCACCTGGTCACCCATTCTTTTCTGAAACTCGGCCAGGACCCTTCACAGCTGGCAGAAGAAACGCATCCCAGAAAGAAGACAAAAGATGAGCGTATCTTGCTGTCAAAATCTCCCCTGCTGGCCTGCGCCTCACTGGGAAAGGAGGACTGTGTTCTGGCTGCTGCTGTATGAATGTCCTGTCAAGCTGTTTATACTCACAGTGCATTTTCTTGGCTTCCCCGGCTCTGTTAATTGCCCCCCGCTCAGGAACCTTTGAAGGGATAAAAGCCAGATTGCAGAAACGCACCAGTGTTTATCACGGACGACTTTCCAGGGGATCCCTGTAACAGAAGGGGGCAGGTCCTTTTCTTGGGAAGCCAACGCTTTGCTGCCTCCAGTCTGGGGCTGATTCTCACTCCCTTTCAACTGGGGGCTGCTGAGTCACAGGAGGTGGCTGAGTCCCATGCACGGGCTCTGAAAACTTCTATGGAGATGCAGCTCATAATGTGAAACGCTATGTTGGGTGAATGGCTTTGTTTTGTGTTGTGTTGTTTTCTTGAGACAGGGTCTTGCTTGTCACCCACACTAGACTTCAGTGGCGCAATCATAACTCACTGCAACCTCCAACTCCTGGGCTCAAGTGATCCTGCTACCTCAGCTTCCCCAGTGGCTGGGACTGCAGGCACGTGCCACCATGCCTGGCTACTTTATTTTTTTAAGAGATGGGGTCTCACTATGTTGCCCAGGCTGGTGAATGATTTTTTTTTTTGACTGTGTGTTTTTGCATCCCAATATCCCATCTTCCAAGCCCTCCCAGACAACGTCTCATCCGTCCTCAGACTAACAATCTCTCCCCCTGCTCCATCTTCCTGGCAATGTTCACTCCCGCGCTAGTTCAAGTGCTGCCCATATAAATACTCAAGGAGGGTGTTCACAAATGCGTATTTGCGAAAGCACCGTGTCAAAAGCGGCCTCCTGTCGAGGAAAATGCTACTTGTGCAAGACTAGGAAGAAGACAGGAGACAACGGGAAGCGTTCTTAAAAGAGACGCAAGGTGGCATAGGTGCTCAAAGGAGGGGAGAAGGTACCCAGCGGGGGACCTCAGGGGACAGGTGTTAATTAAGCACGTCCCGGGCGTTGTGTTGTTTTGTCTTTGTGGTGATCCCACTAGGTCAGGAGCCTGAGGCTTGCCAGGGAGCCCGCAGCGGAGCGGAACTGAATGAAGCCTGGCTCTTACCCGCAAAGCCAGACCGCCGAGCTGGCGGTGGCCCTTGAGATGAACAGGAGAGACTGGTGGGCTTCGGAACACTTTGAAAAACAGCAGGAAACAGTGAAGAAATACAGTAAGAAAATTGTTAAAAGCATCCCTAGGGAAACACATCCGTCCATGCAACGAATGTCTGTTGAACACTTGCTGCGTACCAGGCACTGTCAGACTCATGGGACGCGTCAGGGAACAAACCAAGATTCGCTGCCCTCAAAGAACTACTCCAGCACGGCGAGACTGTGATAGAAGTACAGCCTGCTGAAGTTACAGAAACAGGAAAGAGTGGGGGTGCGGGTGGAGTGGGGTTCGGCCCAGCACTCGCTCCGCTCACTCTCCCTGGCCCTCCTGCCTCCATCTGTTCATCCATCTATCACACCAGCCACGGAAGCATGACGTTCTTGAGGTAGCGTCTTGGGACAAATTGTTCCTGCTGCACTGACGATCCCAAGCTGCCGAGAACAATCCTCCCACCGGCCTGGGAGGCGCTGCGTCCCCAGGAAGTTGGGATGGGGCACGGGGCTGAGCGTGGTGGCTGACGTTTCCTGCTCCCCAGGCCAAGCCCGGGCTGGCCGTCTTCCTGTTTATCACATCCTGCTTCACCTCCCTTCACATCAGAGGGTCAGCTGCTGAGACGGGCTGGGCACGAACCCTCCGTGGGCTTGCGCAGCCAATAGCTTTGCTGCAAAATGACCCTGCGGCTCAGAGGAGGCACTGAAGAAATGCAGAGTGTGCCTCAGGAAGGGGAGTGCAGAATTCCAGCGAAGAAATCCAGCCCGTCCCCAGCACCCTGGCCCGGATTCCGAAGTAAACAACCCGGAGAATAGCACGTGGAGGGGATGGATAGAGAAAGGCGCTAGCTCAGAGCAGAGCCGCTGTCTCCTGGAGGCCGTGAGGGACCCCGAAGTGAACAAGAGCAGAGCTGCACCGGCGGGGGAGGTCAGGGTCCCCGCAGAGCTGGGGGCTCTTTCTAACAACTCGGTAACCAGGATGCAGAGTCACCCGCTTTGGTCTAGACAGGCAGCCTGTGAGTGCACGAGGGTTAAGGCAAGAGAGGATGACTTCTTGGACTCTTTGTCACCTGGTGGCACTAAAGCATCTCCTCCTCCTAACCTCCGTCAAAACAAAGAACCAGATCACAGCCACCTGCCCAGGCGTGTCCTCCCTTGCATAATTCTTCCCCGGGGGTCTCGTGGACCCTGCCCTGGTGTTTTCCTGAAAGACGCCGTGACTTTTTTCGGGAGGAGATGTAGGAGCGGGAGCCAGGACGCCATGAGCTCCCCCAGACGATGTTGAGGTCAGGTGTTGAAAATTCAGAACGCCAAGGGTCTTTCTTAGAGATTAATTTCAAACAGCCGATGCCCACTCAACCTGGTTGAAGCACAAACAGGGACGTACGTTCGGAATGATGCAGGGGCGTCCCGCACACCTGAGGATGGGGCCAGCGCCAGCCTCCCCAGGGCCTGACACGGGACTCCGCGAGCCAAGCCCCCTCTGAAGCCTTCTCTCGGCACATTACCTCTTCCTTCTCTCGCCGCAGACGGCTTGCTCACCTCCCCACGCACGTGCAGACCCCATCCTAACGTCACATGATGTCCACTCCTTACAAGACACTGACCAGGTTTCCCGGATCCCTATTTCGAATTCCTGTGGGATAGCTGCGGCCTACATTAAATCAGCAGTTCACGTTTTCCTTAATGAGATAGAGCCAGGGGGTTCCTTATTACAAAAGTGGCCATAGAAGTCTCCAGAAAAGGGGTCGGGGTAGAGGTGGAGGAAGGAGGTACTTTTCAGAGAAAGGGGTTTAGCTGGGCAGATATTCCAGAAAATGCCTACCATAAGGCTCTTGCTAACTGGGGAAATGTTTCACAGAATGAGACAAATCCAACACTGTATCACTTAGAATGCGTTTGGCTGCCGCAACGTAGGCCCTGCTTTGAGGAAGATGGTTATTGGCTTTGCTTTTCCACAGCAGTGGTAGCATGAGCAGGCCAGCTACAAGAGCAGAGGCAGGTGCCACTGTGGTGGCGCAGTGGACGGCTTCTGCAGTGGCTCCCACGACGCCCTCCCCTGCTGCTCATGGCCTTGCATAATCGACTCACATGCGGGCCGGACCTGTGACTCCCTTCTAACAGATTATACATGGCGGAGTGTCGGGACGTCACTTGTGAGAGTGGGTTGCAAGAAGAATGGTTTCCATCTTGCTGGCCCTCTCCTGCCAGTTGAGCGCTGGGACGCAGGGGTCCTGGCCAACGCCTTGAGTGCAGCCTGGCGAGGGACCCTGAGCCAGGGGATCCAACAGGGTGCCGTGCCCAGGGGCCCGACCAGGAGAAACGGTGAGATCATCACTGTTTATAAGCCACCGCATTTGGGGATGAATTATTATAGCGAGATAGAATACTAATACACGCTACCAGGCTTCTTCCATCTTGTTTCTCTGCCATCTTGGGTGTCGCTCTCTTCCACATGGTCCCGGATAACTCACCACCACGCCTGCGCCCCAGCCAGCAGGAGCGGGAAAAGAAATGGGAGGGCACGCCTCTTGTTTTGCAGAGCGTAAATTGGAGGTTGCACACATTGTTTCCACTCGCATCTTATTGGCCAGAACTTATTCATAGTTGCATGGCAACCCTTAGCTGCCAAGTAGGATGCAGAAGCTGCCTGTGCCCAGCTGAAAATCGGGGATTCTATTGCAATGGAAGAACAGGAGAATGGGTACCGGGAGATAATTATTAATATTAGTCTCCGCCGCAAACACCAAGGCTGCATGCTTATGTAGTTTGTGCATGTGATGAGGGTATAGCCATGCTCTCTGGTCCACAGGGGCTGGGATCCACGGAGCATCATGGAGAGTGCAAGCAGATGTGAGCTGGAGATACCTCTGCAGGCTTAGCACCCGCAGGGCAGGTGACAAATACACATTTGCTGGGTGAATTTTTTTTTTCAGACAGGGTCTTGCTCTGTCACCCTGGCGATAATGCTGTGGCATCAGCCTAGCTCACAGCAACCTCAAACTCCTGGGCTCAAGCGATCCTCCTGCCTCAGCCTCCTGATTAGCTGGGACTACAGGCACGCGCCACCATGCCCAGCAATTTTTTCTATTTTTAGTTGTTTGGCTAATTTCTTTCT
>CAUYSK010126577.1:0-21297 GCA_963575035.1 Avahi laniger | reverse complement strand
GCTATGTAAGATTTTTTTCTTTTATGCTCACAGTAACGAAATATAGCTAATTAAAGAAATTTTGAATCTTTCTTAAAGATATTAAATACACTTGGTTTTGTTTTGTTGCCTCAATTAACTAAGAGCAACTAGTTGTAGCAGTTAAAATAGTAGTAACTTTACTTTAAAGGAAGAAGGAAGATCTATCTCACAAAGACTTCCATTGTTTCAAAATATATATCTGCTTTAGTCTGAGGTATCATTTTTAATACTTTTTTAAGAAAATCAGTCACTGGAGGTTTACTCCTAGTATAATTTCCCCATTTTTTGTGAAATATATCATTTTTAAGGCTTTGTTTACAAGTAAGTGTATTCTTTATTTAATCATTTGGGTGAAAGGAATCTCAAATTTAACAGGTTTAGTTGGCAGTGGGTTAAGATAACTGTGTAATTCATTTCTAGTACGGCCAGTTTGACAACTACATGGGAAAATCTGTTTCATTGCTTATTTTTTCTTATAACATTATTTCCTGCTGTTATAACTAAGCTGTCCTCCCTGCAGATTGACTGTTTTTCATCTGACATCTTAGCCTGATCAAGCCAATGTTTTCTAAACAACATGTTTATACAACTGTTACACCTTATTTCTACCCTCCTCGTTGTTGTATGCTCCTTTCTCCTTGCAGTCAGCCAGCTACAGCGGTGGTTTTGTCATGGTAATTATTTTATGATTGTATGAAATGGGGCAAATTTTGAGAAAATGATTGAGCCAGTACTGGAATTGGTTGGCATATGCCCTACGATTTATTTAGTTTTGCTTCCTACTTGGTCATACCAGGGAGGAATTTAATTCTTCCCACTTCCTGAAGGTCAAAGGAGGAATTGGAGGACATTGTAGCAAAATAGACCTTAATCTCACCCCAAAAGTAGCTTAGATAGTGTCAGGAAGGGCTTTGATGAAACCACTGGCCCTGCTTATAGATCTTATTTTCCAAGCCTTTCATTATTTTATTTGCCCTTTTCTGAACTCTACAATTTCCCTCTCTTGTAGCTGGTTCGATGCCCAGAACTGAATGCTGTGCTCCAGCTGTGGCCTCACCGGTGCTGAATAGAGAGGAAGAGCCACCTTCATAGCTTACATGTGATTCCTCTGCTTATACAACCCAATACTGGATTTACTTACTTTGGCAAGATAGCTGCATTGTGCACTGTATTTAATGTTACGTGTACTGTAACTCTGGGTCTTTCTCTGCATTGCTGCCGTTAAACCCCCAATCCTGCCAATCTAAAACCCCTGCCTTTGTTTACCTGACCCCCTCCCCCATAGACTCCCCATACATTCATCCACAATGAATGTCATCTTTTTATTCTCTCATTTCCTTTTACTCTAATCTTAAACTTGGCAAAACTTTCACTCTGTCCTATAAATTGTCAGTTGTCAGCCATCTTATTTTTTTTTTCCTGCTTTGGTAATGGGACATCTTTCAAGTCTTTTCTGTGGTTCTTTTCCTTTTGTAGTCAGTAAGTACCTGGCATGGTAGGTTTAGTAAGCATTTACCTGGCATTTCTTCCAAATCAAGTACTCATGAACTCCTCTGGTTTGACAACTTGATCCAGGTATTACCTGTGCTTTAGTTCTCCTGTCCAGATTTTCTTGACTCCTCCTGACCTCTGTCCCTATGGCTTCATTCAAGATAGTATTATCTCACAGCTCTTCCTCCAGGGAGGATACAGAAACTTAATGTCAATTTACCAGGGAAATTTCTGACAGTAAGGCAAATTATTATTTTTAATTGTGAATAGTTTTTAATAATTTTAAGCAAATTTCCCCCAAGATGTTAATTTTTAGAAAATGATTAGAGCTTAAGTTACTATAAATTTCCAAGACCAGTAAGGGAAGAAGGAAGGGAAGCAAGGTTTTTGTGTTGAATAGGACACAGCTCTCCAAGAAAGCTAAATTAATGTTCTTGTTGAATTTGGTAGCTGTCTGAAATGGAAGGTGAGACTTTGTTTTTCCTAGATTCGGGGCATTACTGTAATCTTAGACTCAGAGTGCATTTTTAAGTTGGTTTATTCAGGACCGTTGACACAGACACATAGTCTTTTAATTATATGCTTTGGTTAATCATTGAGAGTGTGGAAAGCATAACCTTTTTTGATTTATTATAGGTAGTAATAATTGAAAGGTCTCCATAGGTCCTTTTTATCCATCTCTAAATTCTGTCAAGTTTAACTAAATCCCAGTGTTTGTTATAGTAGCAGTCAAGCTGATGTTTGAGTTCTTGCTTTTTTTTTCTTAGTTGATGTGGGCTATTTAAACAGCCTGTCCTTGGATCTGTGGTCTTTACTGAACCCAGAAGTTACCTCTTATGTGTATTTACATCTTGAGAGAGTTAAAATCAACTTGGAAATCTTTTTAATATTATTTCAATACCTCAAATTCCTATCATGGATTTATAAGTTACCAAACATCTTTTCTTCAGACACCTGTTAGATATTTTACATATCAGCATATTGCACCATAAAAGTATATTACAAAAGTACACTGCAAAGTAAGAGGTGGCAAGATCTGTTAGCTTCTTTTGATGAAATATAAAATACAACACTTGTCTGTTCTCCCATAGCTGTAACCATTAGATATTACTGGTTTCCTTATTCACAATTACACAAGCCAAGTGAAATTTTAAGCTCAATTTTGTGGTTTCAAAGAGAGTAAAAGTCTGTGGTTTCCCACCATGTATATTATCAAAGATTGGTGGCTTTGCTTATGCCTGTGTCACTTCCTGATAAGTGTGACACCTTTCTTCAAAGGAACATTAGTGTTATTCCTTGATTTCTGAACTAACTCTCAGTGAAAGAGCCGATGGGCTCTTTTATGTGCTGAATGCTTTTCTCTAGGCAGCCAGTAAATAGTGAACATTGGCATGGTTTCCTTCTCCATTTATGGCCTTGGAAGGGTGAAAGGGACATGGTTGGGACTCTCCATTTACGGTCCTTGGAGGAGTTGAAAAGAGTGATTGGGGTGTTCTTGGAGGCAGAAACTAGACATTATAAGATAAAAATAAATTGTCAGGGATGTTTGCAATTCAAATTCCAGTCCCTGCAAGGAAGGCAGAGGGCACTGGGAAAGGGGAAAATGTAGAAAGTCAAATGAGATCTGCTGCGGGCATTTGTCTCCTTCCATTGGAAGGTTTGCCCATGACACACGTTTCCCAAGTTCATATTTCGAGTTTGTTCTAGAAAGTTTTGTTTTACGGAGTTGTGGCTATCCTTTGCAAAGAGAAAGAAGAAACACTTTTAAAAAGATTGTGTTATTAGAAACCTCAGTTCTCTAAGGCATCATTTGAGCCCCTAGAAGAGATCTCAAGAAAAGGAGAATGAAGCAGGTGCTTGTGCAGAGGGTAGGCTGGCTGGCTTTAGTGGAAGACACTAATAATTGCTCTGTTTATGCGTGAGGAAGATCATATGTGTCATGCTTTTATTATTCCTTTTACCCATCTGGATTTCTGGTCTCAAGGGACAGATTTACAAAATATTTGACAGAGTGTCTTATAGATTGTCAGCTGTGATTTAAAGATACTGAACTTCCATGGAGGCTCTATAAAGACTATAAAGAGTCGTTTTTAGTTTGGTGAGAATAGTTAATATATAGGCTTATGGAAAGTAATCTCATATTTAGGAGAAACTGATAGTCTGGCAAATGCCTGTAAATTAAGTCTGAGGTGAACTGGTTTTGCATAGTTGAGTTAGAAAGTACTGGGGAGGCAACAGGGAACAGGGTCTCGTCTCTCAAGAAAATTGTGAGCGTGAAACCCGGTAAAGTGGCAAGGAGAGTAGAAGGAACAAAGGGAGGCAGAGATGATATAGAGACAGAATACAGCTAAACTCAATTTGGAAGCTCGAACTAAGTCCTTGGTTTATCTTTTGAAATACAAGATAGCATAAGACATACCACTAAACTCAGGAAACTGGGCTAATAATCAGAAATATGTGTTAGAAATAAAGACTCTGAGAAAATGGAAGAGTTGTACAAGGTAATTAACTAGGTTTTATCTGTGGACTTGCATGTTATTTATTTGCTGTGTGCTATGTGGCAGAAAAATAAGTGAAATAATACCCCTCCACCTTGCCCTTCCCCCAAAAAAGAAATTATTGGCCTGCCTTGTTGGTTTGTTTAGCTGGCAATTTGGTAGAATAGATTAGTAAATTGTCAAGTTTTAGACATAGGTATTAGTGTACTGTTTCTTGATAATCAGTGTTTGAGACTGGGAATTTGTAGCGTTATTGATTTGACCTCTGTTTTCAATTTTAGCAGCTTCTTCAAAGACTAAGTTAGTAAGGAATACAGACTATGTAAGTAGTATGTTTTACTAGCTAATTTGTTTAGGCAATTGTTTTTACCCTGGATTCCTTCTTAATCAAGAGTAAGGAAGGTGTTCTTTGCTTTGGAAAATTCTTCTTTCTGTCTTCCCTTCCCTCACTTTTTCCAAATTCTGGGCACAATAGCAGCTCTCTCTTTTCTGTGGCAGGTGTGCATCCTATTGGCTGGCTGGTATTTCTTGTTTTTTTCCCCCCCTTACTCTTTTTAAATGGGGTGGGGGCATAAAAATATGTGTATGGGATACATGCAATAATGTTGTAATGTTTCTTGTTGTTTAATGGATAATTAATTGCAAAATAATTGTTTGAATTATAACATGTTTGAGTAAATGCTAAATTAGTATTTTTTCTAATATAATAATGAATTTGAAATCTAGCATTCCTGTAACAATGTGTCTATGTTTGTCTGTCTGTGTCTGTCTAATAGTAATTAATATCTGTGGTCCGTACCTGGAAGAGGAAGTACAGCTTTAAAGGAATAACAAAAGACTTTGTGTCTTAGACCCTTCGCAGGTGTTACAGTCGGGTGAAAGAACATGGTGTTGGGAAAAGAAAGAGCAGTTACACATTTGAACAGTTGGAACAGGTGTTTGGTCAGGGAGGATGGGATGCTCAGCCCTGCCAGCCTGTACTTATTAACAGTAGTGGCTTGTACCAGGAGCTGGAGTCAGATGGCAGCACTATGGAGGACTATTCACAGGAGGACTGGGGAAACCACAGTCAGGATCTCCATGGCTATCCAACAGATCAGGAATTGGGTAAGAAGCAAATGTATGTGATACTTAAGTATGTATTTGTTTATATACCTTTATATATGTGCACTGGTACTTATTATCTGCAAATGTCTTCTGGTACTGTTCCCACTAGTGGTCAGTCATCACAAGACATATAGCCGGTTTATTTAGGGCAATATGGGCATCCTCGGTTTAGCCTTAAAGTGCTAGCTAGTGCATCGTGTTGGTCATTTGGTGATGTGGGTACCAACAAGATTCCTAAAGACCCGGAAGAATTTCTAATTCTGAGCTATACACAGAAGCTCAGTGACAGGTAGCATCCTATGCAATTCTAAATATCCTGCACCTTCTAGTTCTAAGATGACAGCCAAGTGTATTGACTCTTGGCCCAACTGCTATAGATGTGACTCTCTTTTCCTTCCTTCATCCAAAATACTTTTTCTTTTCTGTTTATGATATGGAGAAGTTCCCCTCCCAGACTTCAGTCTGAACAAAAAATGAGAGGAATCTTCCATCTATCTTGAGAAAAGCTGATATTAGAACTGTATCAGTGATCTTATTCCTTCAAAGTTCTTAAGGGATCCCGTCCCAGTAGTACCTGGAATGATTTATATACAATCATAGGCATTAAAAATGGAAAATAAAACTCTTGGCCATCGAATCTAAACTTGTATGGCCTAATCAAGAGTATGTGTGTAGAGTTTTTTTGTTTGTTTGTTTCTTTTTGCGTTAAATGCTCTGATTTGATTTCTGTAATTTGGAAGTACTAATCAGGTTTCTGCTGCAGCCATTGCACATTAACAGCAAATTGTGTAGTAAGTGCTCACTTATAAGTAAATGTTCTTACTTCCCAATGAGGTACTCAGGCAACTCCCAAGGAAGTATAAGTAGAATTGGCAGTATAAATGTGCTCCCCTAGCCTATGACAAAAGTCCATGGGTACTGTTTTTTACAGAATTTCCTGATGAGACAGAAATATGAATTCAAAAGAAAAAGGAATAAATGCTAATGTATTTCTTATGAATGCTGTTTTTAAAATATCTCTCAAATATTGGAGGAGAGAATGAGAAGAAAGAGGCTATAAAACTGTAAGAATAATGGTATGTGAGAGACGGACTTTAAGGTTAGAAGAATAAAAAGGTCAGATGTTAAGTGATCACTATCTCTTTAATTTCAAAACAGTAATGAGGACTAAATTATTTTGGCATCCCATAACACTGGTTTTTGCCATAGAAAGTTAAGTCAGTCAAACGTTTGGGAAAAAAATAACATGCAGTATGTGTTGATCCTCTATAAAACCTACATAGAAAATCTAAATAGGACAGAATTGTTTTCATTCTTGTTCTTTTAAAATCATGTTTGCAGTGAAATTAAGCTTTAAGCTCCTAGCTAGAAATCCACTGGTGACCTTGAAGAATTTTATACTTGTAGAGCTGGTTTCTGATCTTGCATATAAATGTATGCATCTCATTATATAAGAGTTATATTTATAAATCTGGCATTGGACAATCTGACATTAGAATTAAGGCCTGGCATTGGAAAGTACGGAATGAGCAGTAAACATAGGTACTTATCTATGTTCATATATACCATCACTTAGGAAAATATAATTTGTTTCAAAATCTTTGCTTTTCAGATGAAATACCTGTCACAAAGAGAACATTAAAAATAAAACAAGAGTCTTCTGAAGAAGCACAGTAAGTAGATGCTTCACCTTTCCAGAAACTGTGTCTGCCTAAGTTTATTGACCATTAGGAGGATCAGAAAGTTGTTAGACAAGTTATGGAAGTGACAGCCATAACAGCAAGGAAGCATGTCTATTTATTCTTTCTCATCTTCTGATCTTGTATTTTCCAGTGGTTATCTAAAAATGTTGAGAATTTTGTATACAACAAGAATAAATAAATATGTTACATGAAAATAGGCATGTTTATGGCTTTTGCCTGTGTGTGGATGTGGATTTCTGCATGTTTAAATAAGGCACAAGGAAGAGTCATAGGGACTTGAGTGTAATCTTGGGTTAAGTGAAACGGTAGGAGGGCCAGAGAGACACTTAAATTCCTTATAGTATTATATTTTGGGATTCTGAAAGCAAGCTCTTAGATGATCTATTTATACATTTGGAGAAGAAAGCAGTCGCTGGAGGAAAGACTAAGAAAGTTCAGGGACAGGGTCTTCCCACTTGTCCACACCTCTTGATCTTTCCCCTAAGAGTTTAGCATTACCTTTTTTGTAAAGACATCATAGTTCTTGGAGTTCATAGAGTTACCAGTGATGTTACGTTTGCAGTTCTTTTGTTTGTTTGTTTTTTGAGACAGGGTCTCACTTTGTTGCCCAAGCTGGAGTGCAGTGGTGTGATCATAGCTCACTATATTCCTGAACTCCTAGGCTCGAGCAATCCTCCTGCCTCAGCCTCCCAAGTAGTTGGGACTACAGGTGCACGCACTGTGCCTGGCTAATTTTTAAAAATTTTTTTGTAGAGCTAAGGTCTTGCTATATTGCCCAGTTCTTTTTGATAGATTTTAATAAGTCTCCGATTAAATCTAAATATTGAAGAGAATATATTAAAAGATAAATTTAGGGCGAAAGTGAGGAACACCATTTTTTTTACCTGTTAACCCTGAAGCATTTATAGCACCTGCTTGTTCCTGGCTGCTTCGTTCCACACATGTGATCTTGATGTCAGAGAGATGGTGGAGGAAGAGGTAAAGAGGTGAGATGAAAAGAACTGTGATAGAGAACAGACAGTACAGTGAGGAAACGTTAACTTTTTTCATTCAGCAAACCACCACCATCAGCACCTCTCCTTTGCAAATGCTCGTTTCATTTTGACTTTATCTCTTTGGAATCAAAGAATTCCCAGTATCATCTGATTCCATGTCTGAGGAGAGGGTGAGAGTTCAGGGATCAGGAGTTGTTACCCAAAATTGTAGCCTTTATCCCGTGCCTCAAAAAGGAAGTTAAATGACCCAAATCAGTAAGTTTAAGGCCATCTCTTTTGGGGGAGGTAGTTACCTTTTAAGATTGTGACATTAAAGTATACCAAAGGAAGGGTTACTGTTTTGAAAAACGAGTTATTACAAGTCCATACATTCAAACCCCTATTTTCCAAAAACCCCATTTGCTCTATCACTGACAGGTCCTGTCTCTCCCTTATAGTCACTCAGAACCTTCAGGGGAGGCCCAGTTGATGCAACTGGTGACTGGGGTTGAACTCAGACTTCACGGAATGGGTGTCACCAAACTCAAACCACTTCAGCTTTTCTGGTGGTTGGAACTTCAGCAACCAGGAAATATAACACACGGCTCTGAGGAACTGTTTAAATAATTAGGTCTAGTTCTCATCGTGCTCCGTATCTCTGAGACTCTCATGTGAGTCTTGAACCTAAATCAGCTTCAGGCTCAGATCAGTAGGGCAGGAAACTGACAGGCTCTGCAGAAATCTCCAGCTTCTGCTGCCTCTTCAGGTTTTAGCTCCTGGGGTGAGAGATTCTGAAGAGGTTCTGGGTCGCTGGGTATTTTCCAAGGCGACAGTTTTTGCAGAGCTGTTCTTTGCAGCGTCTGACTATAGCATTAATGATTTATGAATAAAATCATAAATCACCCTGAATAAAATAATTTCATTTGGGCATGGGATTTTTTTTCTCTGTGGTGCAGGCAGGATTAGCAGAACTAGCTGACGTAACCTGTAGTAAAATACACCATCCTTCATCCACGAAGAAGAGTCAGTCACCTAATGTGCTCATGTGTTCAACACGTATTTATCAAGTGCCTATTATATGTCAGGCATTGGGATACATCAGTGAGCGTAACAGACAAAAGTGTCTGCCCTCCATCCCTGCTCCATAGTGTAGTCGGCCCTGAGGTCAAGAAAACATTTCGGAAGAGGACAAGGAAGGATGGTGGCTATGAAAGAGTTTTCCTTTAAAGCACTGACCCATGCGGAAACACAGTCCTATATCTTAGCCTCATAAGCATCACAATCAAGTATTATAAAAGTAATCAGGAACCTTTGTGTCCTCTGAGAAGAAGAATCATTTCCCAGGAATGCAGTGATTTCATCTATCAGATGGCCACTCTAATACTTGAGAAGCTTTCAGGACAAACTAAAGGGTAGAGGGTAAATCCAGGGCAGTCTTAGGCTCCAAGAAGCAGCCGATAACAAATTATTATCTTTGTCATCTTGCAAAGAAAGTCAAGGAGAGTAAGAGGACAAAGAATGGCTATGTGAAGACTGCCCAGAATGTTCCAGAAGTTCTTGCCCTACAAAGTATAAGAATGTACAAGGAAATTCTCAAGGATCTGGCTCCTTCCAAGTCCTCCTTTTAAGAGGCTATTAGCCAGTCAACACGTACACCCTCCTTTCTTGCCTATGTTTGATCGTGTGTGAGTGTGGGGGTTGAGGATTTTTATAGGTTAAACCTATAATTGACGTAGAGTGTAATAGTTTGTTGCCAAGTTAATATTTAACAAATCAATCCTCCAATATCAAAGTCTGCTATACTTGAGAAACAAACTTGTAATTACATATCCTCATTATATACAAATTACATGAGTTAAGCAGCCTGTGAAATAAGAATTCCCCACCATTTTCCATCTTGTTAACTATCCAAGTCAAAATTGAAATAATTCCTATACTTTTGCTTCCCTTTATAAAGGGTTTTCTAGGACAGTCTCAATTCATTATCTTGAATCGTTCTGTCTTAAAACCTACGCCTAATGTAGACTTTTTCCATCTGAATTCTCAGATCTTGATTCTGTGCTAACCTGACAGTTCTTTTAAATTTGGGAGTAGTAATTAATTTCAGACATATAGAAAATGTCTTTTTATTTTTATATCAGGTCATTAGTCATAATCAGTTGTATATTTTCCTACCATATGCATGTATGGGCCAAAATTATTGAACTTTCTGAATTTCTAGGTTAGAAATTAAGCTGTTAATTTTTTAAGTAACACCAGATGCTTTTCTGAATACAGAATTCCTCATCTTATTTTGGTAGTTAAGTCTGAAGGCCATCAGAGATATTATAATAGCCACTTAAAAAATTTATGATCCTTGGATTTCTGAAATCCTAGAGGCTTGGGTACTAATATTGATTAAATATGATACAGCAAGGCTACAGAAGTAATAGAAAGCAGTTTATCATTAATTCCTAGACTCCCTAAGGGTGAATGTTCTCACACTTGAATACTATGATTATCTAGACCTGTGCTGTCTGATACAGTAGCCACTAGTCACATGTGGCTATTTAAATATATAATTTGAAATTTAATACTCACATTAGCCACTTTTTAAGTTCTGGTGCCTACCATATTGGACAGCACAGATACAGAACATGTCCATCATCACAGAAAGTTCCATTTGACAGTGCTATTCTGGACACCTGAAGAATTTGACTTTTATTTCTCTTTCTAGGAAGAGAGACATCATGCAGAATATTGTACAGATTTTGGAATCGGTACACTTGAAATGGGAACTGTTTCAGAGCTGGACAGACTTTTCAAGGCTCCATCTTTCTAATAAACTGGCCATTTTTGGAATTGGTTATAACACTCGTTGGAAAGAGGATATTCGTTACCATTATGCTGAGATCAGCTCCCAGGTGCCCCTTGGCAAGCGACTTCGGGAATACTTCAACTCTGAGAAGCCTGAGGGGCGGATCATTATGACCCGAGTGCAGAAAATGAACTGGAAAAACGTTTACTACAAATTTTTAGAGATCACTATTAGTGAAGCTAGGTGCTTGGAGCTGCACATGGAAATTGACTGGATACCCATTGCCCACTCCAAACCAACTGGTGGGAACGTTGTTCAATATTTATTGCCTGGAGGCATTCCTAAAAGCCCAGGCCTTTATGCCATTGGCTATGAAGAATGTATTGAGAGGCCCCTTTCACCCCACATGGAGCGACGTTCCACGGATGCAGGAAAAGAGGGCTGTGTTGACCTGGAGACCCTTTCAGCACAAGCCTCATTACAGGTGGAAATAGAACCCACCCGAATTATCTATTGCTACCTCGGGATCGCTGAGGTCAGGACTCTGCAGCAATGCTTATTTTTACATTTTCAAGCAAATACCAAAACCTTCAACAAAGATTGGGTTGGTATTAATGGGTTTTTGTCTCAGAACTGTATTGTGGATCCCGGAGTTTCCCCCAAATCCATCTATATCAAATTTGTAGAAGTAGAGAGGGATTTTCTTTCCGCTGGCTCTTTAGTTGAGTGCCTGGAAAAAGCCATTGGATACCCCTTAAAGTTTAACAACTGAATGTCATCCTTCATAAGGATTTTGGCTCTTACCTCCTTCTTCTCTACTGCTTCCCATTACCCAGACTGTTCCTCATCCAGCTGCTGCCATCAGACTCTTCATGGAAACTTTTCCACGATCGGGCCAGTACAACCTTTAAGGAATCATAGTAGACTTGGGCAGAGAAAACAGACCTCACCTGAAAATGCTCATTTTGAGCAAGCAAGATACATAGCGAACGTACGTGGTGGGTCAACTGTTTCTTTTTTAAAGACAAAAAAACAATTTTTAAATGGATTTTAAAGCCCTAATATAAACAAATTGTAGGTACATTCCATATTGGACAAAACTTATACTTTGAGTTTCATATGAAATTGAAAAATTGTATTTTTTTCACAATGTTTCATTTTTACACATCTCTATGTCTCTATATAAGTAATATTTACAACCTGAATAAATAAGCAATAGATAATGGCAAGTTAAATCTTGAGTCACGGTAAATAAGACTGTTTTTCAATATCACCCTTAGCTACTATTGTATATAATTTAGAGTTTCATTTTTTTCACCGACCAAGTGTTTTGCTATTTCCAGTCAGTGTTGCCTGCAAAGACCTTTGTTTCTGTGATGTACCAACTTTACGGTTGTGTTGCCGTTTAAACTTTTTTTAAAAAAAATTAAAGTAATTCCTGGCCTCTTGGCGTGCTAGTTGAGCTTTTTGTAGCAGAGTGTGGCCACACTGGCAGTGGGTAGTGTGCTCTGACTTTACTGCTAAGACTGAACAGAACAAACAGAGCAGGATATCTTCACTTCCATGCACTCTCTATACCCCATTGACCAGTGTTATTCTTTCTTGTCAGAGTACCAAAGGTCACTGGATATCTCATTTTGCATTTCTCTTTTAAAAAATGACTAGAATTATCCTTCTGACCCTAAGTACATGAATTTGTAAGAGACTCATTCCTCATCTTTTACGCTCAGTATTCAGGAGCAACTCTCTAAAGGAGCACAAATAGAAAACTGATGTCATCTTGCTGCCTCTAAAAAAGGAAAGTGAGGATCCAATAGAAACATCTAAAAAATATTTTTAAAAAGTGATCCATAGGAGAGGAGATTGGAAGGTATCAGTCCATGAGGAAGGTAACTATCATATTTAGATCTTTCAGAGATTTCTAATGGGTCAACCACCACTCCACTTAGAGGTTAGTACTCTTGGCTAAGAATAGCTTACTAATAGAGTCGTCAAGGATCACTTTGGTCTCGTGGCAGGAACTGGTTAGATTGGTTATTTTTAATGATTCCCCAGCATCTCTCAGGTACTCTGCTTTAAATGGGCTGCAAATCCAGGTAAGAACTATCATTCTCCCTATTTTTTTTATACTACTGAAGGTCAAGTTGCATATTTACCAAAAAAATGTCCTTTTCCTGCAACCTGAATAGTCTCAAATCAGTGATTTTCTCATTCTGAAACCTCTTGGTTGATGCTTATTTATTTTTCTAATGATTAGAGATCTTATAATAACAATGAGATGTCTTTTATTTATATTATTTGAGTCTGGGTTTGTGGAGTTGGCTATTTTCTGATGTTAGCTGCTAAAAATGGGTGCTAGTTCAGGGAGAATATAAATATCCTGAGAGTGTTTGAATATAACACCTGTTATGCAGACAGAGGCCTTAGGAAATTCTCATGAGTTTGCTCTTCTTTGGAACTTGGAATTACGGTCCTAAAGGCTGAGGCGCCGTTGACCATCTTGTAGCAATAATTTCATTAATCTCATTAGTATTCAGTGCTTAGTGCTGTAGGAAGAAGGATTATTACCAGGAATACTACATGGAGTCCCTAAAACCTTGCCACTGACCAGTCCCCAAACTAAGATTGTGCTTCATGCATTTTTTTTCTGCATACCATTTTCTATCAGTGTTAGTTGCTTAGCTGGGGCAGAACATTTGGGGAACATTTAGCAAGGATGTTTTATACCCACCTAACATTACTGAGAATGGGGCCTTGCTGGACCACTATGAGTGGCATGGAGAAGATGGCAAAGACTGGATCCAGTATGTGTTTTCACCATTTGGCTTGGGATGGGTAGGGGTGAGGGGAAAAGAGGACAAGCTGAGCACTCGGAATCAGAGGCTTGCAGAGAAAGTCTCTTTGGCTAAAACAGTCTAGAAAAGAAGACAGTAGGTTGTCAGATAACTGTGTGCATTGCTATAAGAAACGGACTCTTTAGACCTTATTGAAGCCTTATAACTGATTGAAGGGGGTCAGAGACACTATATTCAAATGTAAGAATCAGTATTAGGAAGTACTTTGGAGATACAAGATGAGGTGTGATTGGAAGAAATGGTAATGATCTGCAAGTCTCCAACATGTGAAACTAGGAACTTAGCTCTCGCACACGTTTATGTAAGCAGTTCCCAGGTCACACACAGATCATCTGTGCCGACATTCTCATTTTACACCAGGCTGGAGAGCAATGTCCACCCTAAAATGCATCTTGGTGAAAGCTTTCAGAAAGTAATAGAGCTGCCCTGCTAACTCCTACTACTTGACTGTCTTAGGGTCAGAATAAAGAAGTGGTTGGAAAAGGAGACAGGAGACAGTGAGGAAAATTCTTTGGGGTGAAAAGTCCTGAAGAAATTGCACTTGTATCACATGGAGACATTCACTGCCTACAAATCCTTAGTTGCAGCTTTACTTCCCATGTGGCAAGTTATTTGGAATCCGAATTCTGAAGGAAAAGTTAGCTGCAGGGAGGCTGTACCTTATGTAGCTCTTGATAAGGACAAGCACAGCTTGCGTGATTAGATGCTTTGGTGTTCCTGGGTTAGAACCAAAAGGCTTTGTACTGACTTTCTTGGGAGGAGTTATTTGAGTGACTTAACTGGTCTGTCTGAAAACAAAGAAGTGGTGTTTATAAGAGGTGGTTTGCAATGTAGACCAAAGCCAAGAAAAATTTGAGTGTGATAGAAAAGGAAAACCAAACCAACAGCCCCAACCCCTCCACACAATCTACTTGACAACTCCAAGTTTGTAGCTCCCTGCGTAAGGGTGTGAGACTGGCAGTTATCTATTCCTGTTGCCTTTGCCGCTACCGAGTTGCCAAGTATTAGATTCCAGGGTTTGCATGAGCAAGCTAGTGTTTGCATGGGCATTTCTCAGAGTCACTGCATGGCAGGTATTTGAAGAGAAGTCAGGCAAGTCACACTAGGAAGAAGAGCCGAGAGGGCCTATGGGGCCCTGTGCGGAAAAAGACCTGTGCAGTGTGGGCACAAGGACCATACTCAGTGTCAAAACAGCAGAGAACTGTGTGGAGTAAATGGAATCCAGCAGGCCTGGCTGCGCTTCTTCTCAGACAACTCTGCCCCCTCAGCGGGCAATGCCAGGGATTCGTTATGCTTTCTGCCCTCGGTGACCTTTGCTCTGTGCTTGAGCTGTGCCCGGATGTTTGAAGCATCTTTTTTTGGCTATTGGACGGAGAACAGGTGCGTGCCCTTCGGGAAGGGAGCCACGGCCGCCAGAGGGCGCAGAAGTGCCTTTTGACCCAATGGCGGTGACGCGGGGCGGGTGGGGGGCGGTTAAATTAAATTCACAGCGAACATGGTCTAGTCTCAGGAATTAAAGGATCAGAGCGAGCCTGAGCCTTTCACTGCAGCGATGGGAGGCACTAAAGATTCGGGGAATAAAGAAGAAACGGAGGACTCTGTCCTACCTTCCCGTGGCCGCCCCCTCCTCCCCGGGCAGCATAAGGCCTGTGAGCTGTTCATTTTGGGGGTGAGGAATTGGGAACGGAACTAATGTTGCCTCAGTTTCCCGCTGAGCTCCTACCTTGCGCCAATCTTCCCTGCTTGGGGTATGAGGCACAAGACCAGGGTAATCATCCAGGGTGGGTTTCAGAGAGGCCTCTCTTCCCCGTCCACCGATGAAGACGGTCCCCGCGTCGACCGGCCGGCCCTGGCGCGTCGCGGTGCTGCCCACGACCTCCCAAAGCAGCCCAAGGGCAGCAGGCACGTGCGAGGTGGGCGGCTGCGGGCGTGGCGGTGACCCTTCCTGCCCGGCCCGGCTCTGGGAAAGCGGTTGATTCTGGGCAACAGAATGGGCCGGCACGGGCGACGCTCTGGCCTCTTCCTGCCACTGTGCCCCACACACTGCGGAATCCCGGGAGGCTGGGGAAAATGCTGCTTCCTCTTCCTCCTCCAGGGTGGCCTCCCTGGTTAGATCGAAGATGCGGTACCTCCAAATCGGAGCCGGTTATTGGAGCCAGAGCCCAAGGCGTTTAGAGTGTCGGGGGTGCGGGTGGCTCCTAGATTTCGGAGAGTCCCCAAACTTCCCTCCTTTCCTAGTCATCCTTCCTATCCAACCCCCGGCGGAAGGGGAGGGTATGGCGCAGAATGATAGTTCAGGACCCTCCTCTTTCCCCCTTGACCCCCGGTCTGGCTCGTGGGGACATTAAGACTTGCCCAGCCCCACCCTGAGTTCTGACCTGGTAGGGGACGCGGGATCCGGCCGTCGGAACGCCAGGAGCGCCCCCCCGCGGCGGGCCACCCGCGTACCCCGCCCGGGAGGACGGCGACCTCTCCGCCCCCTCGAATGCCCCGCCCCTCTGTCGCCGTCGGTCCCCACCCCACCACCGGCACAGGCGAGCACAGACTTGGGCTGGAGCCGCCCTTGGTGTTAGTGGCTTGACTCCCGCACCCGCTACGGCCCGTCGCGCAGCTTTGGCACCTGTCGGTCCGGTGTGTCCCTGAGTTGGTACCCCAGACTCCGTCGGGGCCAGGGAGGGCCATGATTTCCCTGCCCAGGCCCCTGACGACCAACTTGCTGCGGCTTTTGTTTCTGGGGCTGAGTACCCTCGGTGAGTAAAACCCGGGACCAGGAGGGGGCTTGGGATGTGGGATGGGGTGAATCAGGCCCTGAGGGAGGACTTTGGGCACTGATGAGAAATTGGGTCCCACAAGACTCCTCCCTCAGACTCTTGCCCTCCTCCCTAACCCCACAACCCCACCCCAGGGCATCACTGGCCGGTGCTGACTTTTCTCCCTGCTTTGGCGGGGACAGCTCCCAGTTTGGGTGCAGTGTTTGTGTGTGAATAGTGGCGTGCATGGGTGGCGGGTAAGGGCATCTCCTGAAAGACCTGGATACCTCTGGGGTGAGTTATCGGAGCCATTCATTCCTCACCTCCCACTCCCCAGCCCCCACTCAGCAGAGCCAGATGAGCTGAGCCGCTAGATGAGACACTGGCTAAAGAGCTTAAGGACTTAACCCGAGACCCCCCTCGCCCCCCTCACTCCCCACACAAGCTGATGAATCCCCAAGGGAATCCCTTGGTCTTCAGGTTTGACAAAGGCACTTCGTGTCAGTTTCCCAGCCCAGATCCTCCCTCTTGCCCCCTCTTCCTGCTTCCTGCCCTGGAAATCAAGGGAGGTGTCCCAAAAGGGTGACCGTGAGGTCATTTGGGACACAGGAAATGGGGGAGGGGTTCGAATGCCCCAGGATAACTGTGACACCCCCCCCAGGTCCACTACCCCATTGGTTCCCAAAGCCAAAGGGACAAGGGGAATAGGGAGGAGGGTGGCAAAGAGTCAGAGAGGAAGGGAACCGACTTGGAGCAAGTGCTTGGGAGTGTTGAAGGCCACCAGGGGCCCTAGCTTCAGCTGGAGCTGGGGGTGCTCAGTGTTCCATCTGGGGAGAAAAGGACCCAGCAGGAACTAAGCCCATATAAGCTGTTTCACTTGCTGCCTCCCAGTTTTCTTGCCATCCTCCTTCAAGGATCTGGAATGGGGGTGAATGGGTGGGTTTGGGATATCCACTTTAGCTCATTTCCCTCAGGTTGGAGGATGCCAGGCAAGTAAGGCCTGAAAGGATGTAGAGTGAAACTCAGTTACAGCGACGGGGACTGAGATGGAGATGCTAGGTCCTGCCCGTGCCCCTTTAGCCTGGTCTGTATCCCAAGGGTGTTGGGACATGAAGTATTAGAGTCCCCAGACAAAGTGGGTCTCAAGAGCAGCACACCCTCCACCCCTACCAGCCACATCAAGCGGCTTCCTGCTTCTCAAGGCTTGGTGGACCTGACCAAGGATCCCTCAGCTTCTCAGCCTGGCTCTCCCAACTTCAACCTCAGCTCCTCTCTTCCTTCTGTGGGAGGGGGAGTCTGAAGCAAGGAAGGAAAATCCAAGTTTGCTTCCCGGGCATCCTGGACATAACCTGCAGCTCATCTGCAGCGCCCCCTTTTTCTATCCCAGTTCTGAACCGCAGTTTGCCACACCGAAGGCGCCCGGACTCAAAGGCTCTACCGGGCGCCAGGGGATTTCCCAGCTCCTGCGGGCCACTTGAGGGTTAAATGACACTCAGGACCGCGGCGCATCGGGCAGGCACCAGGCTCCGCTCCTCTGGGCCCTCGCCGAGGCCTCCTGCTCTGCGCGCTCCTCCGCGGCTCAGCGCTGCTGCCCCTGGGGCGTGAGAAGCCCGCGGGGGGAGTTTCTCAGAGAAAGAGGGAGACTAAAAATAGTAGCCCTGGGGAGCGGGCCCGTTTCGCTCTCCTTTGGCCCTTGCCTGCTCCCTCACTCTGGTCTCCGAGTGCCGTGAGGTCCCTTCTTTAGCTGCCCCTATGACCTTCACTCAGACCCAACCCAAATCCTTTCTCTTCCAGAGGCACCGTGGACCCTGGGAGCGAAAAGGGCCGACCGGCTGGGGGGCTTCCGCACCAGCAGGCACCCAGGACAGAGGGCCCTTTCTGCTCCTAGTTTCTGACTGCGGGCTAGGACAGGGAGCATTCGCCAGACCCTAGTGTGCCCATTACTATCTATTGTAACCCCCCTCTACCTTTTGCAACGTGCAATTATAAATGGGGGAGGTCGCTGGGACAGTCTATGCAAAGGAAACTCGCGCCCCTCCCGGGACGCAGGCAGTTTCCGGGCAGGAACCGTTTCTGGGCGCTCGATGTGCGCTGCAGAAAGGCTGGGAGAGCGCCCGCACCGTCCGCAGTCTCCCGGCCTGCCCTGCCTCGGCCCAATGGCCCACGGACCGGGTCCCCAGGGGACGTCGAACTCCTTGAGGCTGGAGTTGTTTTTGTCCGCAGAGCCTCCGGTCTAGCGGCCCCCCCTTCATTGTGTTCTGCCTTATCACCGGGTACAAGTTTCCTGCCCAGTCCGCGGGAACCCGCCAGGAAATGGGAAGGGGGTGCTGCGAAGGCCAAGGAATAGGGGTGGGGGTTCTGTAAAGACACGCCGCGGGGAAGCGGTGGGGGTGGCGCGCATCCTGGCTGGATCGGCTCCCGGCCCTTAGAGGCCTGCAAGCCCGGTGCTGCGAAGGCGAAGGCCGAGAGCTGGGCCTGTCCGCGGCCTCTGCCCGCGGGTTGGCCGCCTGCTCGCCACGCGGAGGTGGCGTCTTGTGTCCTCGGGTGCAGAATGCCGAGGCCCGGAAAGAGCAGGGCCGGGAGCAGGGCGGCCAGCATCCTCAGGCCTGGCCGGGTACAAGCCCAACGTTATTCTACAAAGGGCTTAGCACTCAGCCGCTCCTTTGCCTCTCCGAAAGGCAAAACGTGAACCTGCCTGGACGCCACGGTGCAAACCACAGGCCCCTCCTTGAAACCAGCACTCCAGTCCACCTCCTGCACGCCCGACACGCGCAGGGGAAGCTTTGTGCTTGTCCTGAGATCGTAGTTCACCCTGCCTTTTATTCTCTGCGCCCCGAGAGGATCCTCCCAGATCGCTCAGACCTCAAAAGGGTTCTGGTGTGCTTTGTGGGTCCGCTTTCCCAGGGAAGCCCAGCGCACTGGGACTGAGCGGGAGGCCGGGGACGACAGCAGCCACTGGGCCGGGCTTGGGCGCCGGGCCGCTCCGCTCTCTCCTGCTCTGGGGAGTTCAGAAGGAGCCGCGGGGTTAATCGGTAACTGGGCAGCTTCCCAATCCCCTCCGCCCGACGGGTTGAGAACTCCGGAGCGAGGAACCCTGGTTGTCCCGACCAGCGTCGCTACTCTTCCTTGGTTCTCGCCCGGAGAAACTAGGGGAGCGAGTGGGCTACGTGGGGTGTAGAAAAGTAGATCTGTCCTTCCTCCTGATAGCTTCCCCTCCTAGCTGGAAATCTGCCCCTCTGGATACGAATACATGCATATAAATATGGCCTATCCGCGCTACAAACCCAGGGGCTGGGAGTGGAGAGAATAAGCTCTAATGAAATTGAAAGCAGGACACTGGGTCAGCGGGCCCTGGGCACTGCTCAAGGCCTCCGGCGGCGGGACATCACGAGGTTCTTTCCCGTTCGCGCGACTTTTTCGCGACCCTCTCCTCCAGCCGCGTCGGACAGGGTCAGCGAACAGAGCCGAGCCGGGAGCCAGCCCTCCGCGCTCACGTCTCCTCGCTCTTGTCTCCAGCGTCCCCCTCGCGGGCCCAGCTGGAGCTGCACGTGCCGACCGGCCTCTCCAGGTTGCAGGCGGTAGAGGGAGCAAAAGTGGTGCTCCCGGTGTGGTACACCCTGCAAGGGGAGGTGTCTTCGATCCAGGGGTCGAAGGTGTTCCTGATCTGGCTCTTCAAACAGGAAGGGAAGGAACAGATTCAGGTGAGAGAGGAAAGCATCTCGGCCTGTGGCAAATTTTGCCCAGCGATAGGCTTAGGGAAGGGAGGGAGGGGTGGCCAGGGAATGGGGGCCCAGGAGGGAGTTTCCAGGATAAGTAAGTGTCCTCACCAGTTCAGTTTTTGTTCTGATATTGGAACTTTCCCAAAAAGAATTTTCTTTCGCCCAACTTTCCCTAGAAATCCAGCACACACTGTAGAAGCTGAAAGGCATTTTGCTTAGTTACAGGGGCGAGGGCAGGGGTGGGGTTAAGGAAAGGGGACCGGCGTGGCGCAAGTAACGCAACTTTTAAAAGTTGAGCATGTTTCTGTTTTCACATTCTCTGCTTTAGACCCTGTCATGTCACAGGCCATTTCTCTTCCCAAATGATTGTCATCTGCCCCCTGCCCCTTTATCTCACCTGGAGAGGCAAGGGGTAGCCACCTCCCACAATCTCCCACCTGTCCTCCTCACCATACCTACTCAGAGGAGGATATGCAAAGAGGCAAAGGGAACAATTTTCAGAGCCCCTCACTTGCATGGGCTTCTGCCAAGGTCCTGGAAAATACGTTCAAGCAGGTCATTTGATTTTTTTTTTTAAAGATATTTTTATCTTCTTTTTTCTGAAGATGCTCCCCCAACCCCATTGTATAAGTTTCAGGCCCTACAAAACCTGTATCTACCCCTGTGATCTGAGTTTATTTCATCCTTACTGCCTGTTTACATTATCCCTCCTTCACCCATTACGACACCTTTCTAAACACCCCAAGCCAGAGAGGAAGAAATAATGCATAGGGGATTTAGAACTGAACTGTTCTGGCGAGGAGGACCCAGGGGCAGGGAGAGAGTGGCTAGGAAGACAGGACTGGGTGGGGGCTGGTACAGGTTAGAAGGATGGGTGTAGATGAGAGGTATTTGAAGAATGTCAATTTGGAGAGGGCGACAGGCTGAGCCTGTGGGCACAGTACACACGTGTGATAATAACGGGGAGGTGTTATGCCCACACCAGGTGTTGTCCCGCTTCAATGGGAACACGACATCAAAAAGTCCGAGAGTATCCCTGCTTTACCCCAAGCCCTCCTGGAACGTGTCCCTGCACCTGCAGGGCCTTCAGGAGACAGACACTGGCTCCTACAGCTGTTCCGTGAACGTGCTGGACAGCCAAAATACAGTTAGGGACTCCAGCGTCAAAACTTTAGAACTCAATGTGCTGGGTGAGTGAGAAGCACACACTTTTGGGTCCCTCCCCAGCCCCAACCCCACTGGGAGGTGTGGCAGGTGTCTCTCCCAAATGGCTGAGTGGAAGGGTTGGGGGAGGGGCAAACAGTGACACAGGGTATGGGGGACTGCGAGGAGGAGGATCTGTGGGTCCCTTAGGTGTGGGTTTTCATCTGTCTCCCCTTGCC
>CAUYSK010126576.1:0-82507 GCA_963575035.1 Avahi laniger | reverse complement strand
GATAAAACCAAGACCAAGGTCAGGAATTCCATACTTGACTGATCCTCACAATTACTCAATGTTACTGGTCCCCAATTCTGAAGCTTATGATTCAGAAGATCTTTAGTGGGCTTGAGGATCTGTATTGTTTGGATTTTCTCTAGTGTTTGTTTGTTTGTTTCCCTAGCAAATGTTTAGCAGCCATCATCAGGTGGGTACAAGTGAATCATCAGCCTAGATGGAGCTGGGTTCTCTCCATGGTTCTGAAAGCAAATATCTGAAAAAAGCAAAGGCAGGAAAGCTAATTCCAACATAACTGACACTCGGAAATAAGTACTGGCTGGACACGGTGGCGCACGCCTGTAATCCTAGCACTCTGGAAAGCTGAGACGGGAGGATCTCTTGAGGTCGGGAAATCAAGACCAGCCTGAGCAAGAACAAGACCCCATCTTTATTAAAAATACAAAAATTAGCTGGGCGTGGTAGCACATGCCTGTAGTCCCAGCCACTCAGGAGGCTGAGGCAGGAGGATTGCTTGAGCACAGGAGTTTGAGGTTGCAGTGAACTATGATGAGGCCACTGTACTCTAGCCAGGGCGACAGAACAAGAATCTGTCTCAAAAAAAAAAGAAGGAAATACTTGTGTTTTAATCAAAAGAATCAATAAATTAGAAGCAGATAAACTAAGAGTGTATGTTTTATAGATTTTCCAAGTATTAGTGAGCAAAATATATGAATTAAATATTACTATCTATTTAGAATAAATTTTAATTAGATATCTGGTATAACTGAATCTCCAGTGCAATTTGCCTGTTTTAATAAATATAATTTAGACTTTATGTATTACCTTGAGGGAAAGTCTGAGTGATGCTGGAAAAAAAATGGAAAATTCATAAATCTATCTTTGGAAAAATTTAATGGTAATATTAAGGAATTTACATACCTAATCTGCCTTACTTCTTATTTCATACTTTATAATAAAAATCAACCTTCCCAAATTACCTAAGAGCTCCAGGTGGGAGAATATCTATGAAATTACAATAATTGTCTTAGTCCAAAAGTGGGCAGAAGTTAAAGGTGTAGACTCTGGAACAAGAATGCTTAAGTTGGAACTCCAACTCCACTAGTTACTATCCATGGGACCTTAGATAAAGCTATTACCCTCTCTGCATCTCAGTTTCCTTTTATGTAATGTGAGACTAATAATAGTGTCTATCATAGACAGTAAAACTGCATATTAAATGAATTCATACATATAAACATATCTATGCCTGTTACATAGTAAGTGTTCAAAAATTTCAGCCATTAACTACAGCATGTTTACCACTAAACACCACAGATAACCTTGGCAAATTATTAAACTCGTGTTTTTACGTGCCATCCCTGTATGTAACATGGAAAAAAACACACAAGATATGTCTCAACTGTAATACAATTTTTATAATTTTTGAAACCAGAATATAGATATATAAAGCAAGGAAATTCTCTAATATTTAGCATTAATGCTTATCATAATGCTTCTATGAGTTATTACTGTAAAACAAACTATCCTAAAGCTTCATGACTTAAAACAAGTAAAAATTATTATTTCTCAAGATTCTGGATATTAATTAGGAAGTCCTGCTGGTCTCACCTGGGTTTACTCAGGAAGCCAGTCTTCTGTAGAATCAGCCAAGGACTGGACTCAGCTGAGATTTTTCACCATGTGGACTTTTATCCGAGCCGTGATGATTTCAGAAAGCCTTCTAAAATGGTAAAAACCAAAAGCTGCAAGGCTTCATATGACCCCGCTTTGGAAGTCATCCACATATTCTATTGGTCAGAGCAAGTAAAAAGGCCAGCTATGTGTAAGAACTGGGAAAACTAGTCTGCACCTCTTGTTGGGACTAACTCAAAAGTCACATTGCAAAGCATGGGAAGAATTGATGTATCCACGTTTGAAACAATCTACCTCACACTTCAATGTCTCTTTTTATTGTAAATGAGTGAAATGGAAAAGAGAAGTTTTGGTTTGGTCCATTCTTTTTTTTCTGTATAAGCCTTATTTATCTTGATCCTGTGATTTTTCTATGAAGAGATATATTAGATGTAAGTTTACAGATGAGGAAACTGAGGTATGGAGAGGTTAACCTATTACTGCCCCTCACCACTTAATGGAAAATTCCCTTTTGTGTATCTCTGTCCTAAACTGCTGGGCAGCATAGTGAGAGATTTTGAGTTGTTTAGGAGTGAGGTGACCAAAAAGAGGTATTAGAAGAATAAGACAGGAAGAGCAGATAAATAAGAAAATAATCTGCCCATTTCAAGATTTTCCTAGAATCTACCTTTTTATTGCGAGGGAGGAAATTAGGCATCTACTGTAACACAGAGAATACACTTTTGCAGATCAAAACTAATGTGTCAACATAGCAAGATTTACTGAGTAACTTGTTTGATACAAGTGATCAACAAACACTCATCTGCCAGTGTCCTGACTTTGAAAAGATTAAGCACACAAATAGTAAATATATATTTATATGTAATAAGTAGTGTGTGTATATATATCTATACATATAGTAAATACTGTGTATATGTAATAAATACAGTGTATGTGCGTATAGTAGATATAGTATATACGTATAATGTCATTTTTAGATAAATCACGTGACTATGCTTTGGATGATAGACCTCATAGTCCAGGAATGTAAACATAAGAAGGATTGGCTTGGCTTGTGCAATATGTCCTCACTGGATGAATTCACTCTCTCCACCCACCATGCATTTCCCCACCTTACCATTCCCCACCTCCACAATAAATTAACTTTCATGACCTGACACTATTCAATTTATCAAACTAGAAAATAACTATATAAGCATAAGGTCTCTCCTCAAAAAGACAAAGTAATTTATTAGAAATGTGAGTCATAATAGCTGCTTACAAATGGTAATGACACCTATTTCCACAGAAAGTCTTTGCTGTGGAGTCAAATGAATACGCCGTTGAGAAGAAAAAATGGTTTAGTTTCAATTATTAAAATGGCTTATCGACCACACCAAATGCAGTGATTAGGATATAGTCCTCCATATCACATGGGCAGAGCAGAATACAAATCTTTTATTTGCTACTTCAATGAGGGGACTTAGTGACAGAAATTTTGGGTCCTGTCAGAGAGGCCAGAGTGATGTCTGAAAGGGGGAGTTCATAAAATCCCCTGTTCTGATATTATTGGGGACCACAATCACGTTGAACAATAGATACCCCAATACCACAGGGGCTGAATTATTCCAATTATTAGGCAGTAGAAGCAAATTAATGGAAACCACATTGAAAAAGAAAGATAATTTATTCTCAGTCACAGGAAATTTCTGGTGTCTCTTGGGAGTAGAATTACTTAGGAAAACAAATGAAATGGAATATGATAGCTTTGTGATATAAGTTTAATTTATGCCTACAATTTAATTCAGTTGACTGATAGCCAAGCTTATTCAGTCAGTTGGGCACACAACGGCTTGAATGACAATTGATCAATTTTTGCACATGACCCTGGTTCAAAACAAGACCCTATTTGGAGTCTCTAAGTCTCCCTTTTACAACTCACCAAACTTATTTGGTGCTACATTTTGTGGATGCAATTAACTAGCATTAGAAAACCCTGATTAAAACATTATGATTAATTCAAGCACACTCATTTCCACATCATCAGTTCTGTTCATTTGAATCTGTGCTCATTGCATCATTTTAGCCACTGTTTCTTTATTTAAATAAAAAATCAAAATATCATCTCTATGCCAGTAGCAGAGAGGGGGAAAACTGGCATAATGTGAGGTTGTGTTTTGATCTATTTGTAGGTTCTTCAATAGCTGGTAGTCTATAAGTTTATTTATGCTAAAAACATTTTTAGACTTGAATTTTATATCCAATGTGGATTTCAAAAGAACTTCAAGCAGTACATTTCTCCTTCATTTAAGTGTCAAATATCAAAATTGTATTCGATGTCCAAGGAACTTGTAAGATCTCTATTTTCCTTTGAGGAAGGAAGGTCATAATTTTCCACTATCAAAAAGGACTTAAAGTCCCAATTTCTATATTTTCTTCATAAGTGCTCTCTCTTCCACTTTGACTGCTCTATTCTCTAACTTCTTTTCCCTTTCTGAATGGTTTTTCTGTTCCAAGACTTCTTGGATTTCTTCATTAAAGTTATCCTGTACATGCACATTGCATCTATCCCTGATGAAGAAGAGAAACTTATCTGCTGCATAAAACAGCAAAGATTTAACTGAAAACAGAATTGATGAGCTGACTTGAGGGAGATAAAGTATTCAGAGAATGAGCTCACCCACTAATAAATGTGTAGAAATAGGGAAATATCAGCCACACTTTCTCATATATATTAATCTCTTACAGGTTTTTCTATTTCAGTGTGTCCTAATGAGCCACATTTAGGTTGGCAGTTGTTTGCTCTATTCTTTGAAATTATGGCATTTTGAGAAGGCAGTAATTGACAATGCCATGAAGACTATACTCAGGGCATTTTTAACATTGCAAAAAATTATTCACTCAAAATATTTGTCTCCTGATATTACTCCTCCCTTCTATCAAAAAGACCTGAAATGATTAAGAGACACAATAACACCAGAGAAATGACTGACTTGAAAGCTGCTTCAGTCATGATCAGTTACCTTTCATTTTGAAAAATTTTGTGAGTAAATAACATAATTATTATATCATATTGGCATCGTGTAATTTCTGCTATTCCCAGAAATCAAAGCAACCATGAAAAGAAAACAGGTCAACATTATCAAAACCATAAAACTCAATAGGATAACACATCTGAAAGTGACTTCGTGAGAGGAAATTCAGAGATATGCTTCAACAAAGGCATGGGCAGTAGGAGCTTGTCTACGTGCAGGCATGGGGGGCAGGGGTTCTCAAAAGAGTTTAATCATGTAAATGTCTGCTGTCAAATAAAAGTTATTTTCCATAATTCTTACACCAATATTTTTTATGGCACAGCACACTTTCAGTGGATGATAACTACATGGTGAAATTTTAAGGTGTTCCAGATAGGCTTGTAAGGCTATAATGTCCTGAATCACCTCTGTTTGGGCTTTCCAAAAAAGTGTAAACATTTTTATCAGGTTAAGGCACAACACATTTTTATTAGGTTAAGACACATTATCAAAGAGGAAATGTTATTACATAATTTTATTTTATACTATTATAACATGTAGCATATACTATATATATGAGCTACCTAGAATATATTCATGAGATTGATCAATTATTATCCACTCTCATGTAGGAATGAGTTTGTGGAAGGGAGAACATTGGACTAGAAGATAGAAAATTCAGATATGAGTCCAAATCCTGACTCCTAACTCTTCCAAAAGCCTTTAATTAACATAATTATTCTTTCTGAATATCAACAACTCCATTTGGAAAATGGAGATGTAAAACATAGATGTTGAGTCTCCATAAGGACTGCTGTGGAGATCTAATGAGATAATGGATGAGGGTGAATTTTCTAAAAGTGCAGAATGGTTTCATCTTAGATGAGGGTTAGGTTCTAAAGTTGGTACATGAAATGAAAATCAGTTAAAGTCAAAATTACCTGTGGGAAAAAAAGTGTTTAAATATCCTTTAAAGTATAGGATTTATGGTAGGTTTGCCAAACTTCACATGTATAAACATATTGAGAAAATATTTGTTGTTTATCTACAATTCAGATTTAACAGGGTATCATCATTCATTTGGGCTGCGATAATAAAATACAAAAACCGAGTGGTTTAGAAACAACAGAAATTTATTTCTCACAGCTCTGGAGCCTGGAAAGTCCAAGGTCAAGGCACCAGCAGATCTGGTATCCGGTGAGGGCTGTCTTCTGGCTGTAACCTCACATGGTGGGAAAGAGGCTAGGCAGATCATGGGGCTTCTTTTATGACAACATTAATCCTATTCATGAGGCCTCAGCCCTTATCTAATTACTTCCCAAAAGCCCCCCTAATACCGTGACATTGGTGATTAGGTCTTCAACATATACATTTTGGGGGACTCAAACCTTCATTACAGTGCTGGACATCCTGTATTTTATCTGGCAACTTTAATTTATGGCTACTTCATGCACCATGAGAGAGCTAATGTGAGCATCTCTCAGTAAGTCCAATACAGTCTGCTTTTTCTCCACTCTTAGAATAGATCTATGTTTCTTCACTTAAGAACTAGGGGGAGAAAATTGGCTTATGACCTGGACTGTGTGAAGGATTTGTGCCTTTGGACAGCAGACGGACTCACACTTAGTGAGGTGAGGGTTTATAGGCAAAGAGGCACACAGCACCTGGGAGAAAGAAGGGCAGATGTATTTCTTCCTTCTCCTGTCCACTTTAGGTCATATGCTTAGTGAATGGAAGGGAAGAATGAACTACAGTTTTTGATTTTGCTGTTTGTCTTGGTAAGTGTGTACAAGTAACATAAGTTAATGTACAACATAAGGGTTATACGTAGTGTCATAAAATATCAGAAAATATTACTATGGTAACTACTAATCAAAATTCTATGTGTAAACTCTGAAGGAAAAGAGAAACTTTGCTTTTAAACTAAAGACACATCTTGGTGATCTTTGGTCAATCTTGAAAGCCAATAATACCACATCCAATAATTTTCACTTCAACCAAGTCACAATTACTGTTTGAAAGCTTACTAGCTCTGAACTTCCTGGAAGAGTTTGCAGCAAATGCTCCAGGATGAGCATGAAGATCTTTGCACATTTTCTTATCATACATCAGAAACTTGAAAAAAAAATATCGAGCACACACGTTCATTATTCTGACAGCCTGCCATCAAAAATGAATCTTTCGCATAGAATTTTAATACATGTACTATGGAGATTACAAAACATCTCCCCTTCACTATCCAGATAACAAATTTTCATGTAATCTATTGTAATTCACAAATAAGGTAGAAAGAAATTTATTTATATATTTATTTATTTAAAATTGACAAAAATTATATGTATTTATGGTTTACAACATGATGTTTTGATATGCATACATTATAGAATGGCCAAATCTAGCTATGAAATATCTTTATAAGAAAGTGCATTGCTATTGTTGCTTGTTTAAAAAAAAAATTCCCTGTCTTTCGAAACCAAATTACTGCAATTAAGGATTCATCAAGCATGGATAAAATGTTACTAAAATTATTAATAGTATAGCTGTAAAAGAATACAGTACCCCTAATTGTTATATTTGCTTTAAAAAAATCTCATTTACTTTATTTAAATATTGAAATATTTATTATACACTGTTTTTAAAAGCTAGTTCATGCAACTTACCAAAATAGTCAATGTGTGTCTGTGTCAGTTTTGTCCTTTATTTGATTCTATTTACTTTAGCACATTTGGTCTATTGTCAAAATATCCACATTGGCTACAGCGGTTTCCACATAGGTGAAATCCTAACAGTTGAGAAGCTACCACAGTCTGAAACACGCGCTTCACTTCTCTGGGGCTTCTACATCTGTAAAAAGGGGCAGGAGAGAACATGTGAGACTGTTTCCTAAGTTTTCTCCAATTTCTAACATTCTTTAAAGTTGTTTAAGTTGGCCTGAAATTATCAACTCTGTTCTCTGAAGTGCTTGAGACCAAGTGGCACCAAGGCTAGACTTCAGCAAACGTTTTAGCAAATGCAAAACTAGGCCTGTGGATATAAATAAAAACAGTTCTTATGCTCTTTCAGGAGCTGTGCCAGTGTGATCAGAATGCCGCCAAAGAATCAGTGACGTTCAACAAAAGTTTCCACAAGCACCTTCTTTTCTCATAAGCCAAATAGCAGGTCATACCTGGGGCTTACGTAGTGCACATATTTCACTTTCTCAGCAGAATAGCCACCATGAGGTGCATGTACACAAGAGAGGGAAAGACATACACACACACACACACACACACACACAGACACACACACAGAGAAAGAGATTAAACATTACTGATGTTTTACTTTTTTGCTAATTTATTTTCATCACATCTTAATGAATCCAGAATCCCAAATAACTTGCAGTCTCTATGGCCAGTTTACTTTTTCCACTGCTCAAACCTGTTTTAACATTGCAGCAATCTTCCCATACTCCATAAAAACATTGACAGTTTTTGCCTTGCAATTGTTGATTACAAATGTGTAGCCAACAATTTACTACATTAATCAAATCTGTAAGGCTCCTTGATTGTTAACCTGAACTGTTATTTTATTCAATCAATAATAATAATAATAATTTCTCTTGATGTTGTGATCCATTTTATTTATATCCTTATGAAGAAAATAAAATTCAACCTCTTATTTTGTTTATGCTGATCGGTCCCTTATGACGGGATGGAAAGTGAGGTCTTTGATAACATGTTCCCATTTCATTATAAATGTTTATAAAAGGCTTGTATTCAAAATACATTTTAAACTATGTTTAAAGTAGCCCGTTGCACTGCACACATCAAAACAATCAAAAGGGAAACTTGAATGACAAAGTCCACAGGTGAACTGAGAAAGCCCAGAGGCCATGATCAAATTTCCCACTGTCTTTAGGTAGCCTGCTAAGAGCTGGACCCCATCTGCACATGTCCATTCGGCTTTCTCAGCCAGTCACATGTGCACTAATATGCTTCTACAGGCATCCACTGCATGACGACCTTTCAGTCGATAATGGACCACATACACTACAGTGGTCCCATAAGATAATAACGAAGCTGAAAAATTCCTATTGTCCAGTGGCAAGGTGATGTCAAAACATCATAGTACAATTCATTATTCATGTGTTCATGGTGGTCTTGGTGTAAACAAACCTATTATGCTGCCAGTCGTGTAAAAGTATAGCACATGTAATTACGTACAGTGCATAAGACTTGGTAATGGTAATAAATGACTATGCTACTGGTTCGTGCATTTACTATATTATACTTTCTATCATTGTTTTAGAGTATACTCCTTCTACTTATATTTTTTAAAAAGTTATCTTTAAAACATTTTCAGGTAGTTTCTGTAGGAGGTATGCCAGAACAAGACATTGTTATCCTAGGAGATGACAGTTTCATATGTGTTTTTGCCCCTGAAGACCTTCCAGTGAGACAAGATGTGGAGGTGGAAGACAGTGATACTGATGATCCTGACCCTGTGCGGGCCTAGGCTAATGGGTGTGTTTGTGTCATAGTTTTTAACAAAAAAACTTTAAAAAGTAAAATAAATAAATAAAAATGTTTAAAATAAAAAAGCACATGGAATAAGGACATAAAGAAAAAATATTTTTGTACAGCCGTACAATATGTTTGTGTTTTAAGTTGTTGCAAAAGAGTCAAAAGTTAAAATTTGTTTGAGTTTATAAAGTAAAAAAGTTATAGTAAGTTAAGGTTAGTTTATTATTGAAGAAAGAAAAATACATTTTTACAAATAAATTTTGTTTATACTGATCAGCCTCTTCTGCTGCTTAAGGCAGCAAATGATGGGATGGAAAGTGAGGTCTTTGATAACATTAAATTTACCATAGCCTAAGTGTATAGTAATGTCCTAGGCCTTCACATTCGCTCACCACTCACTCACTGACTCACACAAGCAGTGTGAGTCCTCTAAGCTCTAAGCTCCATTTATGGCAGGTGCTCTACACACGTGCACCATTTTTCATCTTTTCTACTGTAGTTTCACTGCACCTTTTCCAACTTTAGGTATGTTTAGATACACACATACTTCCCAGTGTGTTACAATTGCCTACAGTACTCAGTAGAGTTACATGCTGTACAGGTTTGTAGCCCAGGAGAAATAGGCTATACCACATAGCCTATGGGTGCAGTAGGCTATGCCATCTAGGTTTGAGTAAGTATACTCTGTGATGTCTACACAGCAATTCACCTAACATTGCATTTTGCAGACTGTATCCCCAACATTAAGCAATGCACAATTGAATATCATAGTGAAATTGTCTTTGATAATTATTTTACCATAAATTACTTTGCAAATTAATATAATTTCAGACTTCATCACTCTATGTGTCTTAGTTTCTTTCAGCTGCTATTAAAAAAACATAGACTAGGTGGCTTATGAACAACAGAAATTTCTTAAAGTTCTAGAGGCTGAGAAGTTCAAGGTCAAGGTGCCAGCAAATTCAGTGTCTGATAAGGGCCCACTTCATTCATAGGTGGCTCCATCTCTGACCTTACATGGCAGAAGGGGCGAGGGATCCTTTTGCCTCTTTTATAAGGGCATTGATCCCCTTCATGAAGGCTCTGCCCTCATGACCTAATCACCTCCCAAAATCCCACCTAACAACATCACCTTGAAGTTTAAAATTTCAACATGAATTTTGGTGGGGGTTGGATGACAACACAAATTTTCACACCACAGCACTAAGGGTACTTAAGAAACATTTATAAAATGATGAAACCAGGATGGTATTTTTATTTTGTTTTGTTTTGTTTTATTGCATGTTCTCACTCTTATGTGAGAGCTAAAAAAATAAATAAATAAATAAACTCATGGCTATAGAGAGTAGAATGACGGTCACCAGAGACTGGGAAGGGTAAGGGGTGGGGAAAGTGGGGATGGCTAATCAGTACAAAAATGCAATAAGAATGAATAAGATCTAACAGTTGATAGCACAATAGGATGACTATAGTTAAAAACAACGTATTGTGCATTTAAGAATAACTAAAAGAGTGGAATTGGAATGTTCCTAACACAAAGAAAAAATGAATGCTTGAAGTGATAGATACCCTAATTACTCTGATTTGATCGTTACACATTGTATGCTTGTAGCAAAACATCACATATATCCCATCAATATGTATAACAATTTTGTAACCATAATAACTAAAAATTAAAAAGGTTTTTAAAAACAGTAGTTAAGAAAAGAATTAGGTAACCTTCAGTCTTCCAAACAGTTGAAAATATATTATATACTATGTATACAGTAAAAAATCCTTTCTGACTTTTTGTCTGCTTGCACTATCATTTACTAAGAGTGGAGTGCATAGAGTTCTAATTGTAGCTGGAATTACTATCATCTTTTCCACTGTTAAGTTTATTGTGCTATCAACATCAATATCATTTTCTGTCAAAAGCATTAGTGATTCAAAATTATTCTGAATTTCCCTCATCTTTTCATGTTTTTAAGCATATGCTTAAAATATCCCATTTTATTCAACATTTTGTGCTTCTTGTTGCAAGTGAAATTATTGTAATTTGAGGCAAAAAAAAAAAATGAAAAAAATGAAAATCTCAATATCCAGAAATTGGGAATTCTTTTGTTACATGAGAACTAAAATTGAATATAGTGCCTTGTTTGTGAATAAAAAATTTGAATGAATATACAGGAAGTTGAATTGGTTTGTAGAAGCTGGTTCTTTTTTGAATTTGTAATCAGTATGACGTGGGGAGAAGCAAATCCTAATTTCTAAGGTAGCAAATGAACTTTTCAAAAACAACAGTCTTAAAAAATAACAAATGCTGGTGAGGATGCCAAGAAAAGGTAGCTATTATACACTGTTGGCGGGAATATAAATTAGTACAGTCATTATGGAAAACAGTATGGACCTTCCTCAAACAAACTAAAAACAGAACTACCATACAACCCAGAAATCCCACTAATGGGTAGGAAATCAGCACATCAAAGTGATACCTGCACCCCCATGTTTATTGTAGCAGTACTTACAATAGCCAAGATATGGAATCAACATAAGTGTCCATCAGCAGATGAATAGATAAAGAAAATGCAGTATATATACCCAGTGGAATACTATTCAGCCATAAAAAAGAGTGAAATCCTATAATTTGCAGTAATATGAATGGAACTGGAGGTCATTATGTTAAATGAAATAAGCCAGGCACAGAAAGAAAAATAGCACATATTCTCACTCAAAAAATTCGATCTCATGGAAGTAGAGGGGAGAATGATAGTTAACAGAGGTTGAGAAGGATAGCAAAAGGCAAAGAGATTGGTTAATGGGCATAAACATACAGATAAAGAGAAGGAATAAGTTCTAGTGTTCGATAGCACAGTAAGGTAACTATAGTTAATAATGATATATTGTATATTTCAAAATAGCTAAAAGAGAAGGTTTGAAATGTCCCCAACACACACAAAAAATGATGTGTTTGAGGTGGATGGATAGCCTATTAATAAATGCCTGATTTGATCATTACATACTGTATGAATTTGTCAAAATATTGCATGTATGCCATAAATATGTACAAATATTATGTATCAATAAAAATGAATTAAATAAATAAATAAAATCACACTCTTTGCTTATCTATTGCAGTTGACTAGTGATATAGCGATTCTGTTTTATGATCAGAATTATGAGATCCTTCACTTTGATTTAATGTAGCACAAATATAACACAATGTTTATGAAATGACACAAGCAGGAAATCCTCCTTTTACTCATACATATAAGTCTTCTGTTTCTTGGACTTGGACTTGCATGGAACCTAAGGATGAAAAATAAAATGGGATAAAATGGATCAATGAGGGAAAGGGAAATTTTCTTGATTTACTGGTCCATGTGTGTGGTAAATTCCTTTAAGAGAGGGAAAAAAATGTTCTTTTCAAAAATTCTTTCAGCAAATCCAGTAATTGAGGAAGACTTTCCATATGTATTCCTCTGCTTCCTGTGTTATGCAGTCTACCACCAAATGCCCTGTTTCAGAGAAGCTGTTCAGTGCGGAGAGAGGAAATTTTTCTAAACCTCATTTGGGACAAAACACTTTTGCATGATGTAATTTATAACCCCTTCTAGAAAATATAATAGTCCTCTCATCCCCTTATCTGATGGGGATAAGACCCACAGTGGATGCCTAAAATCTCAGAAAGTACTGGACCTTATATATACTATGTTTTTTTAACCTGAAAACAAAGATGGCTACTAAGTGACTAGCAGGTGAATAGCATATAAAGCATGGATAGGCGGACAAAGGGACAATTCTCAACTCAATCAGAAAGGAGCATGATGGCACCAGATTTGCTACTCAGAATGGCATGCAATTGACAACTTAAGAATTGTTTATTTCTGAAATTTTCTATCTATTATTTTTAGACTATGGTTGACCATGGAAAGCAAGTCTGCAGGTATGGGGGGACTCCTATAACTAAAATTCCTGATAAAATGTTTGAGCAATTATCTGACAGCCTTTAATGAGATTAGTAGCTCCCTACAAAAAATGAAGGCAACCCTGTTCCCTCAGTCTGTACTGCCTCGCAGTCTCAAACCAGACACTCAAAGATTTTACGATGCCCTGCAATTGACCTGTAACTCTCTCTTAATAATCTTTAATTGGATATTCGTTCCTTTACATTGTTCTCTGTATGTCTCTATTAAGAGAGAAATCTTTGCTCAGTGTTTCATAGTTCTCCCTATATACGTCTCTCCTTCATTAAATATATTCCTAAATATTTAATTTTCTTTGATATCATTGTGAAAGATGTTGCATCTTTGATTTGATTTTTGGCTTGACTGTTATTGGCGTATATGAATGCCACTGATTTGTGTTCATTGATTTTGTATCCTGAGACTTTACTGAATTCATTTATCAATTCCAGGAGTCTCTTGGTTGAGTCCTTGGGATTTTCTAGATATGATATCATATCATCAGCCAAGAGTGAGAGTTTGACCTCTTCTGCCCCCATTCGGACACCCTTAATTCCCCTCTCTTGTCTGATTGCTTTGGCAAGGACTTCCTTGCACTATGTTGAAGAGAAGTGGAGATAATGAGCAACACTGTCTGGTTCCACTTCAAGATGTAATCAGATGGAAAACCCTACCATGCTCATGGATTGGCAGAATCAATATTCTTAAAATGTCCATAAAGTGATCTACAGAATTAATGCAATCCCTATCAAAATACCATTATCATTCTTTACAGATCTAGAAAAAATAATTCTATGTTTCGTATGGAACCAGAGAAGACCTCGTATAACCAAAGCAATCTTAAGCAAAAAGAAAAAGTTGGGAGTCATCAGTCCACCAGATTTCAAGCTTTACTGCAAGGCTATAGTAATCAAAACAGCATGGTACCAGCACAAACACAGAGACATAGACCTTTGGAACAGGACTGAGTGAGAATCCAGATATAAAACTGTCCTCGTATAGCCATCTAATCTTCGACAAAGCAGACAAAAATATACAATGGGGAAATAATCCCTATTCAATAAATGGTGCTGGGAAAACTGGATAACGACACGCAGAAGATTGAAACTGGATCCCCACCTGTCACCTCTCACACAAATCAACTCACAGTGGATAACAGACTTAAACCTATGGCATAAAACCTTAAGAATGCTAGAAGAAAATGTTGGGAAAACTCTTATAGACATCAGCCTAGGGAAAGAATTTATGAAGAAGACCCCAAAAGCAATCACAGCAGCAACAAAAATAAATAAATGGGATTTGATCAAATTAAAAAGCTTCTGCACAGTCAAGGAAACTATCATTAGAGCAAATAGACAACCTACAGAATGGGAGAAAATATTTGCATGCTACACACCCGATAAAAGGCTGATAACAAGAATCATAACAAGAAGTTAAGAAAATTAACAAGAAAAAAATCAAACAACCCCATCAAAAAGTGAGCAAAGGACATGAACTGAAACTTTTCAAAAGAAGACAGAATAGTGGCCAGCACATATATAGAAAAAAGGTGCTCAACATCTCTAATCATTAGGGAAACGCAAATCAAAATCACAAGGAGATATCACCTGACTCCAGTGAGAATGGTCTTTATCGAAAAGTCCCAAAACAACAAATGCTGGCGTGGATGTGGAGAGATAGGAACACTCATACACTGCCAGTAGCAGTGCAAATTAGTACAACCCCTGAGGAAAGTAATTTGGAGATATCTCAAAGAGCTAATAATAGAAATACCATTTGATCTAGCAATCCCACTACTAAGCATCTACCCAAAGGAAAAAAAGACATTCTGTAATAAAGACATCTGCACTTGAATGTTTATGGCAGCACAATTCACAATTGCAAAGATGTAGAAACAACTCAAGTGCCCATCAATACATGAGTAGATTAATAAAATGCGGTATATGTATACGTTGGAGTTCTACTCAACCACAAAAAAAAAAAAAAAAAATGCTGGTCTAGGACGTCTTGTATTATTCTGGATAGAGCTTGAGCCCAACCTTCAAAGTGAGGTATCACAAGGATGGAAAAACAAGCACCATATGTACTTGCCATCACATTGGTATTAACTGATCAACATTAAGGTGCTCACGTGAAAGTAATATTCACTGGGTACTGGTCAGGTGGGAGGGGGCTGATGAGGGTGGATAAACTCACAACTAATGGATGCCGTGCACACGGTAAAGGGGAAGAGCAAGCTTTCAGCCCTGGTTTGGGTGAGGCAAAGGCATTATATGTAACCAAAATGTTTGTACCTCCATAATATTCTGAAATAAATAAATAAAAATGTAAATAAAATAGAAAGACATCTTTGAACTGGCTTTCTCTCAAGTCCTTTCCCTTGAGGCTAGCTAGATGTAAGAATTTTTCATTTGTTCGTAATCAGTTTATCTGAGAAGTTAATAGGGCTTCTGAAGAGAGAGATATTTTATATATATGGGCAACTATAAGGTTTTTAAGGAAAGGCCATTATAGGCACAACTTTAAAGATTTTCAAGGCAAAATTGAGAAAGGGAATTCCAGGAAGAAAGAAAATAGTAAATTTGTTTTATAATTTTTGCACTATCTTTCCTCACCATACTCCGCCCCACATTTAAATTAAATAGAATGCCCTTAAAAAGTACTTAAAATTCCTGTCTAAATTTGTGGGAGAAAACATCAATTTTAAATCATTCAAATCATTCTCACAAGCTAAATAAATATTTAATTATTTAAAACATATCATATCATTTACCTGTTTAAATGTACATATTAATATACTAATTTGCTGATAGATTATAATTACTAACTGGTTCAATCAATATTTGGCAACATACCTTAATTACAAAGACAAGTTCCCAAATAATTCTGTATTAAGTGTATTATATTGAAGCTCCAAGTCTTTCTTCAATTATATATTAAAATATTATCTGATTGATTTTTTAATATTAGTGTTCATTAGAAAGTATCATTTCAAAATTAAACCTCAGAAACAGAATAGGTGTTTATACATATACAAAAATGTACATGTCAAAGGATTAATGGAGACTGTGTTTTTCAACAAACTTCATATAAAAAGTACTATATCCAATCTCTAAGCACACTGAATTCAGTTGGTATGTTCCCTTTCTGGAAAATGTGGACTCTGGTATTATAGTGAAGATATAGGAAAAAGCTGATATACTGATATGATTTGAACATGTCCCCCAAATTTATGTGTTAAAAAGTTTATCCTCAGTGCAGTGGCATTGGGAGGTAAGGTCTTCGAGGAGGTGTTTAGGTCATGAGGCCTCTGCCCTAATAAAAGAATAAATGCTGCTATGAAAAGGGCTTGCAGGGGTGGATTCTCTCTCTTCTGCTCTTCTGCATATGAGGACAAAATGTTCTTCCACTCCAAAGAGCTAATCAACAGGGTGTCATCTTGGAATAGGAGATGGAATATGCCAACACCTTGATCTTGGACTTCCCAGGCTCCAGAACTGTGAGAAATAAGTTTCTGTCCATTATAAATTACCCAGTCTATGATATTCTGTTATAGCAGCACACAAAAGATTAAGACATACACCAGTGCAAATAAGTCACAAATATGTCACTATTTCAAAGTGCCTTTAACCGGTACAATGCACACTATCTGGGTGATGGGTACACATATCACTTTGACTCAAATGATACAAAAGCAAGTTATGTAACCAAAACGTTTGTACCCCCATAATATTCTGAAATAAAAAAAGCATCTTTTTGTCCCTCTCCTCAATAAAAAATTAAAAGCTTTAAAACAAATCCTTAGAAAAGTCTGAGTAGACTATAATCCTAACAGCTGCCCAAGCTGCCATTGTACAAGTCAGATAGGAGAGAGGTTCTAGTTATCAACAACAAAAACCAATTAAACTATGAACCACAAAGCTGTGTTACTAAAGAAGACTTTTATCTCAGGGACAGTTAGCATATTTGGTTTTAAACGCTATATTGGAAGCATTTTCTTTTGGCACCAAGTACCCATATGAACATTTAAACTCGAATATACCAACAGATGTTTCTAAAACAAGAGCATTATAAAACCAGATTTCTCTTGAGTTAGGAATGCTTTTTCCATCATTTAAAAAATAAACTCTATGTCTTACAATAGTTTTAGATTTAAAGAAAAATTAGGAAAGATAGTAGAATGTCTATATATCCCATACTCAGTTTTCTCAATTATTAATATCTTATATCAGTTAATATAGCACATTTGTCACCACTAATAATACATTATTATTAGCTAAAGTCTAAACCTTATTATTGTTATTTTTACCTAATGTTCTTTTTCTGTTCTAGGACCCCATAAAAATATCACATTTAGTCATCGTGTCTCCTTAGGCTCTTTTGACTGTGACAGTTTCCTTGCTTTGGATGACCTTGGCAGTTTTGAGGAGTACTCCATGGGTTCTTTTCAAATCAAGTTATTTTGAAAGTAATTTTATATGTGAAAGAAATTTCCCAAGCTATCATAATTAAGAGAAGAGCTTGACAACGTGGGCCTCTGTCTCTGAAGAGTGAGGGTCTGAGGGGGGATAATCCAAGGGCATTGGACAACTGGAACAGAAGGAAGAGCAAAAGGAAAATGTGAGAGTATCAGCAATAAATGGCATTCATTTCATAATTTTTCTTGAACAAGCTGCAAAGTATAATTGCTTCCACTTGTAAAGAACCAAGTTCATGCATTCAACAACTGTTATTGGAGCACTTGCTATGAGTTAAACAGCCTATTAGGCATGTGGAATACAGTTATAGCCCCTTACGACTTACCATAGATTTTTGGTTTCTTCATCTATAAAATAAGAGCCCCCACCTCACAGAAATGTTGGAGGGACTATACGAACTTGTGCAATGAAGAGTTTCTGGAATATCGTGATTCTTCAGTGTGTGATCCTCCAATCCTCACTATTTGACAGTAGAATATGATTGATTCGCACTTCTTTCAAAAGAGGAACAGAGAAGAAGAATCTAACATTTTTCACTCTCCCTTTTTCTCCCTGTATCACATTTGATCCTGGAATTGTCAAAACAGTGAGGAGCTACCCTTGTGGGATGCCAGCCTCTCTCTAAGCAATCATCTAGGTCACTTGCTAAAAGCAGGCTCCTGGTCCCAAGCCAGATCTGTTGAATCAGAATTTCCAGTGTGAGGGATGCGGTTTGGAGGGCCTGATGATCTATAATGACAAGCACTAAAGGTGATTCTTATAATCACATAATCTGAGGCAACATTAAAAGAGTCTTTCTGGATTGTACTCAGTGTCGAGAGAAACTACACCCAAGATCTCACAAAGAAAATGGTAAGGAAAATGGTAAGGAAGAGAGGATGACAATAAGAATGAAACACTGACAGTGGTGGTGGCAGTTAATATTTACTGAATACTCTACTTTCTGTTTGGCTCTGAGCTTGGCAGTTTACAAGCATTACCTAACCAAAATCCCACGATGTTGCTATGAGAGAGATACTGTTGTTTTTCTCTTTTTACAGGTGAGTAAATGAGTCTTAGATAAACCAACTAACTCATGCAAGGTCATAACTACTAAATAGTGAAAACTTATTTTTCTTGACTTCAGAGCTGTTTTTCTCAAACACAACACAAAAATAATGATAGGCAAAATGTTGGAGACTTGGGTACAAGCCACGATTTGGTCTTGTCCATGTGCTCCACTAGATTATAGAATTCAGGTATTTGATAAAAGAATAATTTTATATCGGTCATTCCACATGCCTCAGTTTCCCCATGTGTAAAATAAATGGGCTTACGACATGTTTCTCTAGTTCTAACATTCTGTGTTTCCATTTCTTGCCCTTTATTTCTCCATTTTTTGTTTGTTTCAGCCTTGATTCACATATAAGTTTTCTATCAGAGAACAAAAAATTGAGTTTGTAATCTTCACTTTGATTTTCACAATATAGCCTTTCTGAATAAATGCTTTAGATATTTCTTCCATGGGAAAAATAATTCTGTCTCTGAAGGTACACAAGGTTCTGAAGTTAGACCAAATAAGATGTTATAGCTTTTAACTATGTTATACACTATTTTATTTGAACACCCTTAGAAATTGCTGAAGCCCTAATCGGAAGTTATATCTCGAATTGACTTGATATATATTTGGCAAAATAAATATAGAGCTATTTTCTCAGAAGTTACAGACACATTTTCCTGACTTCATGTGCTACGATTGAGGTCTGTAAACATACCCGCCTCCTAAGATGAAATGCATCTTCTACGTGCTCCCTTTGTGCCTTAGATCTCTAGCCACCACAAAATCTTAGACAAGTCCCACTGCCTCTCTGAACCAGAAGTTCACGCCTAGAAAATGAGAAAAATAATTACTGATTTTCAAGATAAATCTCAGTATAAAAGGTTACGAATTTGAGAAACATAATATGAGGCATTTGGAAAGCTCTCTCCTGAGGATCTTTAGCTAGAATTAGATGTTTTCATGATGAATTCTCTTTATTTTTGAAATCTGACTGCATTAAGTCTCAAATTTTAGTATTGGAATAAGGGCTGCATAGATAAAATGAATGTTAAAAAAAAAGAAAACTAGATGGGTTCGTTTAGGGACTTATTCAAGGTCAAGAAATTATCAAAAGGGCAAGCACTAGAACTCCAAATTTTTTACTCCCACTCTGGAACCTACATTGTCATTTTGCTTTCCTTTCTTCCAAAATTCTATAACAAAACATTTAGTAAAGAATAAGTATGAATGTGAAGTAAATGTATCACAGAGTTATGTATTCAACTGTATTCAACCAAATTAAACACGTATTGAGGAGAGTATTTGTCAAACAGTAGCAATAAAAAGGCCATGGCTGCTACCTTCAAACAGCTTGTTTTTTGAAGAACCGATAAAGTAGCTATGTCAAATGTAACAGTAAAGACAGACATTGCTCTAGGAAAAGTGGGACTCTAGGTGTCTAGATGGAATACATTGCATGTGAGAACAGGCCAGAGATTAGCATTGGGGAAAGCAGGGAAGTAGAGAATTAGAGGACATGTTTCCATAATATAGAGCATTCAACTCGGTGTGGCAGGACACCAGTAAGTATGGGAGGAGTAGAGTGGAAGAGAAGGTAGGAGATGCAGCTTGGAGTTAATTGAGATGTTGTTGTGAATATCATACAAGGAAATAATTTTGTTCTTGCTACTACTCTAGCAAAGTAACGCATTCCAAGCTGTGCTTCAGAAAATCTGAGCATGACAACAATGTACGTAGAGGATAAGTGATTGGACATTGACTGGAGGTAGGGGAGTAAGTCAGAAGGCTGTTCCTAAAGTCTTGTGAGAGAAACTAACAGTTTGACTCGTGGGAATGGCACAGAGGAAAACAAGGAAGGATGATGGATGGGAAGGTCCTAGGTGGGTTGCCCAGCTGGCCTCCGCAGTAACCACAGGAGCAAAGTGCCAGTCCTGAGTGCTCCTAGGGAAGCTAGCAGTGAGCCTCAGAGTCTGTACTCAGCAGTGGAGCATCACTATATCAGACCTGTCTCTGATTTGCCTAATAACCGCTAAATAAACAAACCCTTCTTTAGCAGAAAAAGAATGGGATTTCAATTCAGCAAACTTGGATTGGCGTCTAGGTTCACACATTTACAACTACTTGAACTTGGGGGTGATATAAAGCCCTCTGAGATTCAATTTCCTATTTTACTGAGTTGCTGGGAGAAAGAGAAAGATTTACACTGTGTGGCTTATGGTGGGTGTTCGTTATTATTTCTTGTATCACAGGTGCTCCCTTGGAGCAGAAAGGGCGGTAGAGACCTTGGAGGGTGATAACAGGAAGCCCGTCCACACTACAATTCCAGCTTGTCTCCTATTAGTCTCAATTAAAATGAAACTTAAAATGGTTTTTTTCCCCTTCTTGTTTACACATATTTATACCACATTTGCCAAATGTCCTGTTGGGGAGAAATCAATTTTTCACACCTTACTTGTATCCTTTTCCAAATGAGAGAAGACTCTCAAAGACATTTGGATGAGAGTTAAAATAAAATGAAACATGTTCTGTTCACTTTATGGCTGTGTTTACCATGACAACCAGCACTTTCTCTTACACATTCAGCGCATCCCTTCTAACCTCCATTTACCATTACGCTTCTGGAAATGAGCTTGATAAAACAGCACCATACATTTTTAACACCTACATTTTAATAAAAAATTCAGCTCCTAAACCACAGCTTGCCACTTTCTTCCAGAAGTAGCAACACAAACTCAGAAATAATAACGATATGCAACATTTATTGAATGCTCATTGTATGCTCTGAATTTTGTTGAAGTCTTACATGATTATCTCATTTAATTATCAAGAAAACCCTTATAATGAGCATGCAGTAAATATTAGTGGCTAGTACTATTATTGTGGCTGCTTTTTGTAGTCTTTCGCCAATTGATAATAGCCCATATTTTAGGGTTTTTTATTTGTTTCTTTACTTAAACCTCTGTTTTTTTCAAGAAGTACCATTTTATTCTTCATCTCTGCCTCTTCTCTTTGTTCCCCATTCCAAACGATGTGTTCTCCATCCCAAAATCTTTCCATTTGTTATGGACTGAATTGTGCCCCTTTTAAAATTTATACCTTGAACTCCTAGCTCCCAGTTCCTCAAAATGTGACAGTATTTGGAGATAGGGCATTTAAAATGATGACTGAGGTTAAATGAGGTCTGAAGGGTGGGTCCTTAATTTGACAGGACTGGTGTCATTGTTAAAAAAAGAAAGAGTCATCAGAGATGCACGTGCACAGAGGAAAGGCCACGTGAGGACAAAGCAAGCAAGTGGCCAAGGACAGAGGCCTCCGGAGAAATCAAACCTGCGGACACCTTGATCTTGGACTTCCAGCATCCAGAACTGGGAGGAAACAATTTCTGTTGTTCTAAGTCACCCAGTCTGTGGTTCTTTGTTGTGGCAGCCCTGGCAAAGTAATACACCATCTGTCCACACGATTTTTCAATTTTACTTTTATTTCTGAAAATCTTTAACTGTAAGGACCCTAGGTATGATGTAATTTTAAATTATATCATTTTCCACTTTTGCTCCATTTCAGAGTACTTTTTTAATTTTCATTCTGACGTCATCTTTTTTTATTTTTATTTTTATTTCAGGATATTGTGAGGGTGCAAACATTTTGGTTACATTTTATGTCTTTGCCTTGCCCAAGCAAGGATTAGAGGCATGCCCTTTCCCTCTACAATGCTCACAGTGTCCATTAGTTGTGAGTTTACCCCCCTCAACCTCCTAATCCTTGGAAAATATTACTACCGTGTGAGCACCATAGTGTTGATCAGTCAGTGCCAATTTGATGGCGAGTACATGTGGAACCTATTCTTCCCATCTTGTGATACCTCACTTTGGATAATGGGCTCAAGCTCTATCCAGGAAAATGTAAGACGCTAGATCACTGTCGTTTCTTATTATTGAGTAATATTCCATTGTATACATATACCAAATTTTAATAATCCACTCATGAATTGGCAGGCCCTTGGACTTCATCTTTAACCACTGGGCTACTAAGAAGTATGATGCTTAATTTCCCAACACATGAGAATAGTCTAGTTTTCTTTTTGTGGATTTCTAGTTTAATTTAATTATTCTAAAAGAATGTGCACTCTATAATTTCAGTCCTTTGAAATTTGTTGCTTTGGGCGCAGACAAGGACTTATTTTAGTAAATGTTCCATTTGCATTTAAAATGAATTTGTATCTCCACTTTTTGGGTGTTACATCTTTAAGCAAAATCCACATCCTGATTTCTTGTCGGCTTTTTTTATTACTGAGAAAGATGTGCTAATATTTCAACTATTACTGTGTATTTGTCTGTTTCTTCTTTAGTTCTGTCAATTTTTGCTTTATATATTTTAAAGATATGTTACTAAGTACATAGAAATGTTGGATAATTATGTCTGCCTGTTTAACTTTTTTACTATTATAAAATGTCCTTTTTATGTTTAGTAATACCTCTAGTCTTAAAGCTTTATTTGACTGATAACATTGCCACTCAGTGTCTTTTGTTAGAGTTTGGTATATCTTTTTCATATTTTTAATGTTAGCCTCTCTATGTAGAATGTATATGTTGAATGCAGCTCTTGTAAATGGCTATTTTTTTTTAATTTATCAAGTCTGACAATCTTTGTCTCTTACTTGGGATGCTAAGTCCATTTATACCTAATGTAATTACTGCTATAATTTGCTTTAGATCTACCATGCTGACATTCATTTTCTTTCTGTTCCATTTGTTCTTTGTTTATTCATCCTGTCCTACATTCTTTTTTTATTAATCGAGTGTTTTGTTATCTCTTCCATTAGCTTTTTTTTTCCCAGAGTCCCAGATTCGGCTTTATTACCTAATATAAGTGCAATCTCTGGAACATTAAAATTGACTGTTCCAGAGTTTAATTAACAACACAATTTACAAATATTTAATATCTTCTGAAAAGCATTTCCAAGTTAAAAATGAAAAAAATATGTACATAATATATAATCAAATACCAGTTGGCTTTAAATCCCATCAGGTCCACATTCAGCAACATCAGTCTTTTTGGGTTCTTCAAAATCTTCTGTTAAATCTACAAAGTTGTTTTTTATGACAGGGGAAGGAATGAAAATCCCCATTGCTTTTCAAACTCCATACATGCTTATGACATCACCTGAGGGTACTTGCTGTGCAAGTCCTTTAAGATTATTGGTCATTTGTTCAGTGAGACTCATTTCTCCATGAGGGACCCAAGAGACAGATCATATTGGGAGGGGGTCCAGTGCTCAAATGCTCCATTAGCTTTTTGGTTATACTTTCTGCCTTATTATTTTAGTGGTTATTCTAGAGATTACAGTGGGCATCCTGAACTTACATAGTCTATCTTTAATTAGTAGTGCTTTCCAAATAATGCAAGAAACTTATTACTGTTTAATGGTTTTACTCATCTCCATCCTGTGCTATTGTTTTTATGTATATTAATTCTACATGATATAAACACCATGTGAGCAAAAGTTCTGCGAAGAGGAATTTGGAAAGACAGTTCATTCCAGTGAATAGTTTGTAAACCAAGGAGACACAGCCTTCAGTGTAAAATAAAAGTGCATTCCAGAGAACAAAGAGGGGGTTCAGGTTTTATAGCAAAAGTTCCTGCCTAGATTCTCAATCAGGTCCATTTATGCAAATGATGAATTGAAACTCATTTTGTTCTGATTGGCTGTCATAACTGAGTCCTGATTGATTGTTACTGGTGAGTGCTGATTAATTGATATAGTTGAGCCCTGATTAACTGGAGCAGGTAAGCTTTTATTGGTTGGTTTTCAACCCCCAAACCAGAAGTCTCTATCAGATGTTTCTTTCAAATGGCCAGTGTTGGGGCTAGAGGAATTCCAGCTGCAGATTATCTTGGCACTGAGAATAGCAACTGGTTTGGCTTGATTGTAGAAATGGAGTTCCTGTGATACTTTAACAATATTTTTCTGAAAATGCCAAGTACGTGACCACTCCCTTATTCATCCATAGCCATCTGGTACTGTTTTAACTTTGAGTGCCCCGTCAGCCAAAGAGTCCATTTTGTCTGTCAGCCAGGGGCAATACTTTAACAACCACAGCAAAGTTATTATTATTGCTTAAAATAGTATTCATGTAAATTTATATTTCTGATTCTCATAATTCTCTTACAGAGTTTTGTGCTTCCTCTAGAATAATTTTCCTTCAGCCTGAACAACTTCCTCTGTGTATTTTTTTTGTAGTGTCAGTGGGCTGGTCACAAATTTTCTCCACCCTTGTTTTTTGAAACATCTCTTAATTTGCATTTATTGTTGAAAGATTTTTTTATAGTGAAGCTTTTTTTTTCTTTCTGTAATGTAAAGTTAATCCATTTCTTTCTGACTTCCATAGTTCTCATTGGAAAGTCTTACTATGTTTTGTTTTGCTTAGTTTTGTTTGTGTCTCTGGCTGCTTAAATATTTTCCTTTGTCCTTGGTTTTCAGCAATTTGATCCTTTCTTCCAAGGTGCAATTTATTTTTTATCGTGTTTGGGATTTGCTTCTGGAATGTGTGGGTTCACTTCAGTCTGCTATAAATGTCCTGGTGGAAAAATCAACCTTGCGATAGGAAAACCTTTGTATTTCAGATTGCCACCTAAGAAATCATGTTTTTAATCGATCGTAACAATTTCTCTCATAATCTCATCTACAAATTTGTCTGGGATTCTGACAGGAATGCTAAAATTTGATCCCGTGTCCCACATGTCTCTGATGCTCCGTTTTTGGTTTTTCATCCACTTTTCTCTCCAAGTTTCAGTTGTATATTTTCTACTGATCTGTTTTGAGTTTACTAATCCTCTATTCTGCTATATAATGTTCACTGTTTAACCTATCCAATTAGTTCTTAGTTTCAAATGTTGTATTTTTTCATCTTAGAATATTCATTTCTTTAGAGATTGGAATCTTTGTTGAATTTTCTTTTATTGATATTGTCCATTCTCTAATCTCTTTGATTTATTTATAATAGTGATTTTATTTTTCTGCCTTCTCCAATATCTGGCTTTATCTGTGTCTCTGATTCTATTAATATATTTTTCTCTTAATTACCTGTTACATTTTCCTGACAATTCATGTGTCTAGTAATTTTTTATTGCATAGTAGATATCGTATATAAAAGAGTTGTAGATATTGAGATTGATGTTATTTTCCCCCAAAGAATATTTTCTCTTTCCTCTTTCAGGCACAGACTGAAAAGCTGATTACTTTAATCCAACTGAGAATTGAGCAGAGTCAAGACGGTTGCGGCTTTAGTTAGACTCAATCTATCTTTAAGTGTGAGACCTGTTGTGTGTTCATTCTAAGTTTATCCCATGAGTGGGACTTTTTCTCCTCAGTACTCCAAAATTGTACAAGATTATATTATTCCTCTCCTGCCCAGTACCCCAGCTTCCATGTCACTTCAGCCTGCTATAAATGTCCTGCTGGAAAAATCAACCATGCAATAGGAAAACCTTTGTATTTCAGATTGCCATCTAAGAAATCATGGCTGTCAAATGTTCCACTGGTTTTCCTAGAAGTGCCCCGTCTGGCAATAGGAAGCCAGATTGACAGCCTACTTTCAGACTTGGAAAATGCCTTCAGGAAAAAAGAAAAGGACATTTACGTAAGCTTACTTGGAAAGGGCTCTTTTCTCTCAGTAATTTTAGGTCATCTATCTTTCTTTGCTTCCATAGGTCTCCAATGTCTTTTTTTTTAATCAAACTTTATTTTCTTAACATGTTACTATTACTACATTCATCTACTCTTATTATTTTCTAATTCCTATATTTGCAGATTAAAATATTTTGGCAAGATCTGAAATGGCCCTTTCATGAATAATACTTGAACAGTCAAATCCTAATATTTTGTAGAACATTTTGTTAGTATTAATCCTGAAATTTCCTCCTCTAATATTAAAATTACACTTTATAACACATGAAAAGTTGTCCATTAACTTAGTTCTAGTACAGATTTCTTTACTGTTGCTAAAATCTGTATTCTTTTTTTAATTATTCATTTTATTTTATATATATTATTTAAGAATATTACAGGGGTATTTTTAAAATAAATTTCAAAATATTAATTTAATTGTGTCTGATTGTTGCATAGAAGCCATGCTTTGCCTTCTTACTCCTTATTTTACCTTACTTGGAAACAAAATTTCCACAGTGAATTTCGAATGGGAAATTTCTCTATAACTTCCCCTTCAACTCCTCACCAGGTTCTCCATCTTGAAAAATTACAAATTTATTTACCGTTTTATTCAACAAACACTTATTGAGAACTTATTAAGTACCAGGCACTGTGCTAGATTCAGAGAACATGAGCATGAACAATACATATATGATATGATCCTTGCTGTTACAGAGCTTACAAGTGAGTGGAAGAGTGACAATTTAAAAAAAAAATCAGTACACAATTAAAAGAGTTAAGTCTATGAAAGAAAAGCATGAGGTAAAAGAAAGCAAGAGGCTACAGATTTAGATTGCAGGGTCAGGTGTATCCTCTCTGAATGGACAATTAAGATGAGACCTGGAAAATGAGAAATTATTTCAGCAAAGAGTGGAGGCAAGATCATTTCAGGTGGAGAAAAATATTGTATGCAATAACCTAAAGCAAGAAAGAGATGATTTATCAAGGATTTGAAAACATGCAAGCTTGAATGAGAGGGAATGTCTTGGTAGATGAGGTCAACATGAGATTCAGGGGCCAAGTCATGCAAAACCTTATGATGGTGTTAAGGTTTTATATTTTACCTGTTGGATAATTCTGAGCAGGGAAGTGTCAATTTGCTCTGTGAAGGATGGGTTGGAAGAGAGTAAGAGTGAACACAGGGAGCTGGATTAGGAGGCTACTGAATGTGCCCGGGTGAAAAATGACAATAGCTTGGATTAAGATGGTACCAGCGGAGGTGAATAACCAGTTGGATTTGACATATATTTTAAAGTCAGAATCAGTAGCATCTGCTGAAGGAACAAATAGGGAAATGATAGGAAAGGAGATGTCTAAAGTTTTGACTTAAAAAAATAAACATTTCTTCTATTTTTTGGTGCCTTGATGGGTTATTTTTTTAACACTAAATAATGTTCCATTTTCTGTTATTGCAGTTTATTTATTCACTTACCTCCTGATGGATGTCCTTATTGCCATGAAGTTTTGGCAGTTTTGAATAAAGCTGCTGTAAACATTCATGTACAGTTTTTTTCTGTAGACATAAGTTTTCAACTCCTTTGGGTAAATACCAAGGAGCCCTATTGTTGGATCATATGGTGAGAACATGTTCAGTTTAGACATGGAGGAAACTTAAGTGCATATTACTAAGTGAAAGAAGCTGATCTAAAAAGTCTACATGTTATATGATTCCAATTATCTGACATTGTGGAAATGGAAAAACTATGGAGACAGTAAAAAGATAAGTAGTTGTCAGTGGCTTGGGCAGGGAGGGATGGATAGGTGGACCACAGAGGATTTCAGAGCAATGAAACTGTTCCATATGGCACTATAATAGTGGATACATGTCATTATACATTTGTCCAAATCCATAGAATGTACAACACCAAGGGTGAACCCTAATGTAAACTCTGGACTCTGAGTGATAATGATGTGTAGGTTCACTGATTATAACCAAGATACCACTCCGGTGGGGGAAGCTGACAATGGGGGAGGCTATGTGTGCGTGGGGGCAGGGAGGATACGGAAAATCTCTGTAACTTCTGCTCAGTTTTGCTGTGAACCTAAAACTGCCCTAAAAATGAAGTGTATTAAGAAAAAAAATATATAATATATACATATATGTTTATATTTTGTTATTATGGATTTCACAAAATATTTCATATGTATGATCTGATTTGATCTTCACAATAACATAATGGATATCAACACTATTATTTCTTCTACAAATAGGGAAAGGGAGGCTCAAACGAGTCAAGTGTACTGTTTGTGGTTAATCCAGTAATTAAAGCACAGTTGAGACCAGAACCAAATTTCATAACACTAGCCCAGGGCTCTTTTTCTCTATATGTCTTTATCCCCTTCATACATGCTTCAGAACTACAAGAGGGATCTCCTGTGGCAATTGGCTGAGAGTTGGTGTCTCTGTCATATACTTAGTCACCATTCAAGGCTCAGCCATGCCCATCACTAAGTAATTCAAAACCAATAATCTAAAATCTACAATAATAATAATAGAAATATTTTATTAATTGTATTGACACCTTCACAATATTTCAAACTTTGAACATGCATTATCTCATTTAATAATAATAATCCTTTAGAACAGATACTAATATTAACTCACTTTGGGTGAGGAACTGGAGGTGCAGAAAGATTAAATAATTGGCCTGAGATGACAGAACTAGTAATTGGCCAAATAAAAAATATGCCAGAGTCTACACTGCGCCGCTCATTACGAATTGCAGAGGGAAATATTAATAGTAAAAGCATGGACAACAAGGTTATATGATTGCAAGAAAACTTAATTTAGACTTAAAGATTAGGATTCCGGTCACTGGCTTTGTTGCTGATGAAGTCTGTAGCCTTCAGTGCCTTCCTCACCTCTCAAACCCCACCTTGCTCTTGGCCCTAGTTTCTTCTCCTGTAAAATAAAGGGCTTTTATTACATTAATTCTCAGGATCCTCCTGATTTTGATTTTTTTTTGTCCACTTCTAAGAAATTATATTTTCAAGAGTTTGTTAATATAGTTTGTGTTACTGCCAATCAGTCCCCTCACTGACTACCCCCACCCACATTTCTTTTCTTGCCTGAAAATACTCCTCCACCCCAGAGTCCCAGAGTCTCTTAGATAATTCTCAGCTGGTTTACAGGGTGCTCAAGAAACATCAGCTCAGCTCAGTTGATAACTTGGCAATTAACTCATCCGCTAGCTCACTCCCTGTGTTAAAGTGCTAAATTGCAGAGGGTGTTTATCATATGTCAGGCTGACAGCCTCCTGCTGTCAGCTTTGATTTGCTAAGTACCTGCAAAAGATTTGGTGACTGGAACACCTGGTCCTCAGAGCAGGCTGCACAGCAAAGCTGCAGGAAGCCTCTCAAGAGGTCCCTCCTGCATACCTTCTTTGAGTTGCCCCCCACCCTTTCCTTTTCACAGTGAAGTAAAGAGAAAGAGGCAACACCTTGAATGAACCAAGATAGACTTTAGACTGGACTGAAATAGTTAAGGAAAGTGGGAGCCTCCACTCTCACCCCTCTGCCCTGGGTGATGCTATCATGATAAGCTAATGACCAATTATGGAGTGCTTATTAGTATGTGACAGGATCTATGCCAAATATATCACCTGTACAAACTTACTTAATCTGTACAATACCCCAGGAGTTTAAATAACTTTCCCCTGGTCACCTGGCAGGTGAAACAGTATAGCAGAATCAGATTTGCGTTATTCAAATCTCAGCTCAGCCTGAGAACTGACCATCCGTTTCCCAATCCTTTCCCACTGCCCTGTTCTCCACACCCCAGGCACCGCTACGCTGTCCGAAAGGTACTCATGAGTTAGCAAGCAAAATAATACTTTCTGTTGTACTTTTCATCTCAGTTATATATTCCCTCTGTTCAACACAAGAACAATTGTCCTTAATCAAGCTTTGAAGAAGCAATATTGTCAGTGACTTCTCAGCCCCTTGGTTAGACAAAATAAAGAGGTTAAGTTTGCTGTGTAGCTAATAGGGGCATACTTTTGAGACTACTATCTCCTCTGTCCATGTATGATGCTGACTCTGTCTGGATGCCATTCCAGCTTTCCAATTTGGAAGTTACATGTCAATGGTCAATTGGCTCAGTTGGACAGTATTTTATTTAAAAAACTGAAATACCAAAACCAGATGCTTTTGCTAATACTTATAATCTGTTGGAGTCAGCCATACCTTAGTGAGAATTTTGGTTCTTTGCATATATCATACAAACTATGCCACCTTGGGCAATTTACTTAACCTCTCTGAGCCTCGGTGTCCTCATCTGTAAAGTAGAGATAATAGTACTTACCCAGAAGCTTGTATGAGTGTTAAAAAGTAAACTTTACAGGTATGAAGAAGTATGGTATTGTGGAAATGAATGTGTATTTGAATCTGGTCTTTGGGACTTGAATATGTTGAATAAGCCATCCAGTGTCTGTGAGTCCATGTTCCTTGCCTGTATATGAAAATAATATTAATATTACTAGTACTGCTTTAAGTTTATATTAAGAACTAAATCAGATAATGTACGCCAAATGCCTGAAATAACACTTGGCACAGAGTATTTGCTCATTTAGTATAGTTCCCTCTGTTTACACACATTCATATTTAATTTCTTAATTTTTTGCACTCACATATAAACTAAATGACTCAAGTCAGTAAAGAAAGGAATATTAATTGGGGTGATGAATATTACTAAGGAATTTAGTGGGTTTGATATCTTTGTAGATCAATTAATTTTTCCTAATTTTTATAGTTGTGAGTGACAGACTCTAACAACAGAGGCATGTGGATCTGTCTTAGTCTATTTGGACTTCTATGACAAACTGCTACAGACTAGTGGCATATACACAACAGAAATATTTTTCTCACAGTTCACGAAGCTACGAAGTCCAAGATCAGGGCACCAGCAGATTTATTGTAGTATCTGGTGAGGTTCTACTTCTTGGTTCATAGATGGTGCCCTCTCGCTGTGATGTCACATGGTAGAAGAGGCAAGACAGCTCTCCAGTGTCTCTTTTGCAAGGGCACCATGATGACTAATTTTACATGTCAAGTTGACTAGATTAAGGAATACTTAGAGAGCTTGTAAAGCATTACTTCTTGATGTGCCTGTGAGGGTGTTTCCAGAGGAGATTGGCATGTGAGTCAGGGGACTAAGTAGGGAAGATCCACCCTTAATGTGGGTGGACACCATCCAATTGGTTGGGGGCCCACATAGAAAAAGAAAAGGACTTCTTCTCTTTCTCTTGCAGTGGAGACACTCTCCTCCTCTTGCCCTTGGACATCAGAACTCCAGGCTCTCCAACCATGGAGACTGCAGGACTTACACCAGTGGCCCCCTGAATTCTCAGGCCTTTGGCCTCAGACTACGAATTACACCATCTGCTTCCCTGGTTCTGAGGCTTTAGAACTTGAATTGAGCCACACCACCAGCATTTCAGTCTCTCCAGCTCACAAATGGACTGTCGCAGAACTTCTCCGTCTCCGTAATTGCATTGACCAATTCCCCTAATAAATCCCCTCTTTATCGATATCTATCTAAATCTATATCTATATCTGTATATCTGTATTGTCAAATACAATAAATATCAGACAGACAGGAAGACTCTCTAAAAAGAAATAGTATTTATTCAGAAATGGGAGCTGCAGTGGAAACACTTGTGACATAGTAAATCATGTGCATATTTAGGGAGGTAAAAGAAGATTTTTTAAAGGAAAAATTAATGGAATTACGTAATTGTTTTGAGATTATTATCCACGGCTTCAAGGATCAATGGCAATGGTGGTGCCAGTCCAAGGTTGGAGAGGCAGTTGCTGTGCAGATGTCATCACAGTATTTGTGTGTGTGTGTGTGTGTGTGTGTGTGTGTGTGTGTGTAAGGTTGTGATAGCCTTTGTGCAAGGTTGTGGGTTTTTTAGTCTTTTGTGATAGCTTTTGTTATTAAGCACTTTTGTGTGAGAATCCTCCCTTCACATCCTTCCCTGACTTTTTTTTTTTCTTAACACAAGTGACTCCATTTTGATTCTGACAACTTTCACAATATCGATTCTCATTAAAGAACCCTGTCTAATACAAATTTTGATACTACGAGTGGTTCTGGAGGAACAGAATTTTAAGGATGAGCTTCTTTAATTGGTTTGGGGGCTTTTGGAATTGGCTGTCTAATCTGATAGATCTAAAAAAGCTAGGGACACTACCTCTAATAGTAGAGAGAACATTGGTAGTCCATGGCATGAACTGTTTATGGAAATATATAAAATATCTGTCTTTGATACTCCTGCTCAGCCATTTATAAGAAGCAAGGAAATTGGTGGGTCTGCCCGTGATACTTTAGAGCAGTTGTGGGAAGCAAAGGAATAAAATGGCATTAGTTAATTGCTTCTAATGTCACTGGCCAAAGTGATGAAAGAAAAGGATGAAACCAGGGATTCTAATTTCCAGCTCCAGCTCCACATAAATAGCCTAACAGCTTCTAAGTGTTCCCTGAGCCAGAATCTTTTTTCCTGCAGCCACAGGGCTGAAATCACTGAATCAAACACAAGCCCTCATCATGCAATTGGCTGAATTACAATGAAAATTAAGCTCTCGGCCTCATAAGATATCTACTGAGGGCACTGGTTGGGAAAGAATAGGGTCCCGTAAGTTGTGATGGGGATGTTTAGGAAGATAATGATGAAGCTGGGAACATTAAACTCCTAAATTCTGATGTTTTGTTTGCCAGCAGAAATGACCTCCCTAAACCCAGAGACAGCAGCATCCTCACCCACAGCAGTGAGGCCTTTCCACCTCTGCCCAAGGGATCAACTGTTGCCTGAGGGAACAGTAATGGCCTCCCCAGTTGCCAGGTAAGACAATGTTGATTCTCATCAGAACTCACCCTCGCTGCCCCTCTTTGCTTCCAGACCTATAGGTCCCAGCACTAGACTCAAGTCCCACCAGGTCCCTAAAAGTGAGGTACAAAGTATGACCCATGAGGAGGGGTACTATACTCCAAAAGAACTACTTGAGATTTTTCTTTTTTATATTTTTTAATTTATACAAGCAGAAATCCTGGGAACATATGCAAGAATGAATATTAAGGGTGTGGAATAATGGTGGAAGGAATATAAAGTTGGATCAGGCTGAATTTATTGCTATGGGCCCACTAAGCAGAGATTCTGCACTTAATGTTGCAGCTTAGGGAGTTAGGAAGGGTGCTAACGGTTTGGTTGGTTGCCTAAAAGATGGATCAAAAGATTGCCCACTGTGAGCAAGTTGGAGATACTTGATCTCCTTTGGTTTGCCATAGAAGGGGTTCAAATGCTTAGGAAGATTGCTAGAGTGGATTTTTAAGTTAAAACCTACTCATCCACACTGGGAGAGTACAAAAGACATACCTTTCACCAATACTTTGAGAAACAGATTTGTCAGGGGACGCCCAGCACCCTGAAGAGCTCCATGATTGCTCTTCTCTGTAGGCCAGAACTTACAATAGAAACCACAGTCAGTCACTCAATTGGAAAACTTAAATGCAATGGGAATAATTGAATTCCAAAGTGGCAGGGTGCAAGTGCATTCAACCATCAAAAGTAAGGTGGACATAGTTACCATAATGGACAATAGAGACAAAACAACAATCAAAATAGTCTGACTCATCATGTAGATCTATTGTGTTGGGTGGTTAACCATGGTATTTCTGGAAGTGAAATAGACAGGAAATCTACTGAATTCTTACCTGATCTATAGGAGTAGAAAACTTTCAGGTCAAGTGAACAAAAGCCTAACTCAAATCATAAAAACACATTTTTTGGTCCCTCAATCAATTCCCAGACTTTAGCTAGTTTATAGAACCAGAACCCCTTGAATGGAGGTGAAGAATCCTGATACACTACCAAAAATTTATACTGTTAATATTTCTGCCATCCTTACCCAAAGGGACCCATGACCTTTAACAAGGGTAACTGTTCATTGGCAAAAGGGAAATAATCAGAACTTTTAGGGACTGCTGGACACTAACTCTTAATTGACGTTGATTCCAGGAAACCCAAAATATGACTGTGGCTCTCTAGTTAGAGTAGGGGCTTATGGATGTCAGGTAATCAATGGAGTTTTTAGCTCAGGTTCAATTCACAGTGGGTCCAATGGGTTCCCCAGCGCATCCTGTGGTCATTTCCCCAGTTCCAGAATGCATAATTAGAATAGACATACTTAGCATCTGGCAGAATCCCCGTATTAGTTCCCTAAGCTGTGGGCTATTATGATGGAAAAAGCCAAATGGAAACCATTAGAGCTGCCTCTACCTAGCAAAATAGAAAATCAAAAGCAAAATCTCATCCCTGGAGGGATTTTGGAGATTAGTGTCACCCTCAAGGACTTGAAATATGTAGGGATAGTGATTCCCACTGCATTCCCATTAAACTCCTATTTGGCCTATGCAGGAGACAGATGGACCTGGATAATGATAGTGGATTATTGTAAGCTTAACCAAATGGTGAATTCCCATTGCAGCTGCTGTATCAGATGTGGTTTCATTGCTTGTGCAATGAACAATGAGCAATTTTCTCATTGCTTAAGCAAGTTAATACATCTTCTGGCACCAGCCATAGATATGGCAAATGCCTTTTTCTCCATACCTATCCTTAAATTCCACCAGAAGTGGTTTGCTTTTAGCTGGCAAGGCCAGCAATGCACTTTTACCATCCTACCTTGAGATGTTATCGACTTTCTATCCCTGAGTCACAATTGATCTCAAAGGGATCTTGATCACTTTCTTTTTCCACAAGCTATCATGCTAGTCCATTACATAGATAACATTGTGCTGATTGAACCTAGTAAGCATAAAGTAGCAACTCCTCTGGACTTATTGGTAAGAAATTTGCATGTCAGAGGATGGGAAATAAATCTAGCTAAAATTCAGGGGCCTTCCACCTCAGTGGAATTTCTAGTGGTCCAGTGGTGTAGAGTGTGTAGAGATATCCCTTCTAAAGTGAAGGATAAGTTGTTGCATCTGGCCCTCCTACAACCAAGAAAAAGGCACAACATCCACTGGGCCAATTTGGATTTTGGAGGCAGCACATCTCTCATTTGATTGTGTTACTATGACGCATCTACTGAGTAATTTGAAAAGCTGCTAGTTTTGAGTGGAGTAAAAAATAGGAGAAGGCTCTGCAACTGGTCCAGGCTGCTGTGCAAGCTGCTCTGCCACTTGGCCCATATGATCCAGAGGCTCTGATAATACTTAAGGTGTCAGTGGCAGATAAAGATGCTCTTTGAAGCCCTTGGCAGATTGCTATAGGTGAATTGCATTATCAGCCCTTAGGATTTGGATGGAAGGCCCTGATATCATCTGCAGTTAACTACTCTCCTTTTGAAAGACAGCTATTGGACTGATACTGGGCTTTAGTAGAAACTGAATTCTTGATCATGAGCGACTGAGTTTCCATGTGACCTGGGCTGCCTATCACAAACTGAGTGTTATCTGATCCACCAAGCCATAGGTTAGTCATGTATAGCAGCACTCCATCTTCAAATAGAAGTGGTATAAACCTGATCAACAAGAGCAGGTCCTGAAGGCACAAGTAAGTTACATGACAAAGTGGCCCAAATGCCCTTAGTCCCTACTCCCAACTCTTGCTACACTCCCTTGTCTCTCCTTGCCAGCACCTATGGCCTCATGGGGACTACCCTATGATTAGTTGACAGAGCAAGTGAAGCTTGGGCCTATTTTAAAGATAGTTCTGCATGATAGGCAGGCACTACCCCAAAGAGGACAGCTGCAGCACTTTATGAAACATCCTGGAAGGACAGTGGTCTTGGGGACTCTTCTCAATGGACAGAACTTTGGGCAGTGCACCTGGTTGTGTCCCTTGCTTGCACAGAGAAATGGCCAGATGTGCAATTTATATGCTGATTCATGAGCTATAGCCAATGGTTTGGCCTGATGGTTAGAGACTTGGAAGGAACATTATTAGAAAATAGGTGACAAAGAAATTTGGGGAAGAGATATCTAGACAGATCTCTCTGAGTGGGAAAAAGATGTGACGATATTTTGTCCCATATGAAGGCGAGGGTGGAGGAGGGGATGGGCACATTCACACCTAGTGGGTGCAGTGCACACTGTATGGGGGATGGACACGCCTGAAGTTCTGACTCGATGGGGCAAAGGCAATATATGTAACCTAGACATTTGTACCCCCATAATATGTCAAAATAAAAAATAAATAAATAAAAAACTGTGTCTGAATGCAGCAAAAAAAAAAAAAAGAAAGAAGACATTAAGACCACGTTCAGAGCAAGGCAGAGGTGAGGCCACACTCTGCAACCACAAATGACTAAACTCTGCCTCTTCTGGCTGACATGAGTGATTTTGTTGCTTCTTTACCAGTGATAACTCTAGCTCCTTGTAATTCTCCTGTCTTCTAGGTAAAATTCATTAAGATACCCAATCACCACGCAATAGGATGGACATATTTGAAACTTGGACTGAGGGGGGAAGGGGGGACAAGGGCAACACACGTAACCTAAACATCTGTACCCCCATATTATGCTGAAATAAAAAAAAAAAGATACCCAATCATCAAATTACCCAGCTTCTTGAAGAGCCTTCGATCGAGATCCAGTGCTTCCTTAATCCCTCCCAAGAATTATCCTGCACAAGCCTAAATCCCATAAGAAACCCTTCCTACCCTCGTACACCCTTACTAAGATATTCTCAGCACTGCACTAAAAGGTGTTCTCTCCTATTGCAGCAAGCTAAATTAATCATCCTTTTTTTTCTGCCTACTGTTCCTAGTGGCTTTTGGTTAGGTGCTTCAGCAACTTTGATCTTTATTTTTTACATTTTTAAAGTTTTCATTTATTTATGAAAAGCATAAGGAAAGAGAATATGCCCCCACTTTTCCACTATGCCACAGCTTCTCCGTTCAGAATAAAGAAACCACTCAGCCATAAAAAAAAGGGTCAAACTAATACTTTTTGTAACAACCTGGATGGAACTGGAGACCATTCTCCTAAGTGAAATATGGCAAGAGTGGAAAAACAAACACCACATGTACTCACCATTAAATAGGAACTAAATGAACAACACTCATGTATACATGTGGTAGTAAAATTCAACAGAAATCAAGCAGGTGGGAGGGGGAGGCGAGGACGTGTAAATTCACACCGAACAGGTACACTGCACCCTATCTGGGCATTGTAACTTTGACTCAAACTGTACAAAAGTAATTCATGTAACCAAAAGGTTTGTACTCCCATAATATTCTGAAATAAAAAGAAAAAAAACAAAAAATAAATAATACAAAACTTAAAAAAACCTGCTATTAAAACTTTATTTTTTATATCATTCCATATATGCCTAGCATATATACATTGCTTCATTTTTACTCATGAAATTTAAAACATATTCAAACAAAATGTACAACTCAATGGTTTACTCTCAAGCAAACATCCATGTAACCATCACCCCATATCAGTAACCTTGCCACCTTTTCAGATGTTCTTTATTTTTTAAAATAACAAATACATAAGCTACTTAAGTCATGATGAGATCATGCTAGTATTCTTTTTATTCCAAGTTAGCACGCCTTCTTGAATAACCTATATAGAAAAATGAAATTGTTTTAATAAAACTTGCTTTTGGTGACAGCAAATTTATACTAAGTTTTAAAAACAGCAATTTGTGTCTTACTGATGTAAGAGACAACGTGATAGTATAAAAAAAAGCATCAGCAGAAGAGGAGATTATAGGATAGACTTGATCATCATTACCCCTTCTGACTGACTTGTCCTTCTTAAGTTTTATTTTCTCCACTAGTAATAACCTACCTGTTGATCTCACAGTTTTACTAAGAACATAGGCACATTACTTAAAATTTATTTACAGAGATCTATCCACATATATCTGCAAATGTAACATATGTGTGATAGCTGTAGTTCTCAAACTTTACTGTGTACTAAAATTACCCAGGGAACTTTTTTTAAATCCCAATGCTCATACCAATTTAATCAGAATTCTAAGAAATGAGACTTATTATTGATATAATTTGAAAACATCTTAGATGATTCAAATGCACTGTCAAGTTTAAGGACCAGTGGATTAGAGTAAGGCTTTCTAAACCTTAATGTTCCTACAAATCTTTTCCTATCTTGATAAAATGTAGATTCTTATCCAATGGGTCTGGAGTGGGGCTTGACATTCTAAGTTTCTAACAGGCTCCCTGGCGATACTGATGCTCCACCCATCTGTGGACAATATATGGGTTAGGGGATAGAGACTCTAAACACTATCTTTAATAGACTAGAGAAAAATAAAAACTATGAACATGTTCATAGCTCAGGTTGATAGCAAAAGCTAATATAAAGTCTTAATGTCAGAGATAGTCACTACCAAAGAATCTGGCAAGGAAAAAAAAAACATCGTGTACAAAAGAATGTTTTGTATTTATAATTCTTCCCTGCCCATCCCCTCACCTTCCCATTGGATAAGAAGAGAAATAGGCTGGCAAAGAAAATAAGAAAAGGCAAAAGAATAAAAATTTTAATGTATTTGATTTATAAGGAATTTTTTCAGCTTAGCAAATTGAAAAAATATTGTTAATATGTATACTTAAGTTTTGCTGTTCGTACAGTACATTTATAAATATGTGCAATTAAAAAAAAGAAAACATGAGCCAATATATGACAATGCACTGTGAAATGTACTGAGTGTAGGACAAATGGATGCTTCATTAGGAGAATCATAAAAAGAAACTGAAAAGACTCTAAACATTAAAGAATCTTCAGCATCCAGAAAGGCTAGGTAAATGTATATTTTAAGTAGTTCCATAGCTCTAACCAATTCTGCCTGGAGACCAATTAATTGGTTTGAACCATAGACCCAATTATAATCACACCAAAAAGATATTCTGCAAGTAAATTTTCAACTTTGAGTGCCTACTATGTACTAGTGTTAAAAGGTACCAGAAAAATAAGATCTGACCCCTGCTCTTAAGTAATTCATAAATCTGGTGAGAACATTGTAATGTCCCTTCTAGAAGTCAGACCCTTTTCATTTCTCCTCTGAGCTGGGAGTTTGGACTTAGGCTTGCTATTTCTTTTCTTTCTGCTTCCCAGAGTTTTGCCAACAGCAGGAGACCCTCCTTGAATTCCGCTAATGTAATACCCGTTCACGATAAGGGGAGTAAGAAGATTAGAGTAGAAAATTCTTCCATTGTCTCTATCTGCCCAGCTTATGACCTATTTCAGGCACTGCAAGGCCCATTGTTGATGAGATACTGTCAGACAAATTAATGTGAGGCTTTGTACGTTCCCAGAGATTGTCGTCTGGGCTGCAAATTCACAATGAAAAAAGATTTGTTGTCCCAGGAAATCAGGGGAATGGTACAGAGAATGGAAGGCACTGGAGACGGAGTTGTATTATTCCTCAGCATTCCATCCTTTGAATTGAGCATTCAGTTCTCAAAGGTGCTATTAGAAATCCCTAAATGAAGAAGTCAGTCTGACTTGGGAGACTGTCTGGAGAGAGAGAAGAAGCAATTGTGGAGTTTGGGGAGAGAAATAGGCAGGAGCGGCCAGGCCTTAATGCGCGCTGGCTAGCTCTCAGTCTATTTATTAAGAGGCTCCTATATGCCCTCCCCAGGTGCAAAGGTCACTGTCACCGTTTGCAGAAGAGGTGGGAGTTCCTCGCCATCTTTTCTGGGGAGTCCAATGTGCCTCGAATGTTAAGAAGCAACTGACATCTTTCTCTGAGCCAAATGGTTCATTCTAGGTATATCCCATCAAACTAAAATAACTGCTTTGAACATAGGCAAGTCATGTAGACCTGATCATTAAACTTTTGTGTACAAGTTATTATTACTCTGTTCTGCAGTCACAGACAAAACACTATCTACGGATGATCACCAGGGGCCTGGTCAAGAGAGACTTGTTGGTTCTATCCAAATCCCATAACACCATGGATAAGAGAACTAATCATATGCCTACCACAGAGGTAGAAATCAGAGATGTTGTCTTTGTGCAGGGTTTTGATCTAAAGACTGTGAGATCCTCAGGTAGTTATGGCATTGTTGCTGTTTGACTTTGGCTTTCATTAGTTTGACCAGATGTGTCTAGGTGTGAATTTCTTAGTGTTTATTCTACTTGAGGTTCATTTAACATTGTCAGTAAGTCGATTAATGATTTTCATTAAATTAGGGAAATCCCCCCATTATTTCTTCAAATATTTTTTATTACTTTTTTTCTCTTTGTTTTTTCATTCTGCAGCTGCCATTACACATCTTTTAATGCTCTGGATATTGTTCTATAGGTCTCTGAGGCTCTTTTCATTTCAATTGTTTTTTCTCTACTCTATAGATTGAACAATTTCTGTTGATCTATCTGTAGGTTCACTGATTCTTCTGCCAGGTCAACTCTTCTGTTGATCTCTCTAGTGAATTTTTTATTTCAGCTTTCGTACATTTTAAATCCAGAATTTCCATTTGGTTCCTTTTTTATAATTTCTATTTCCTTATTTTAAAACATTCTCTAGTTTTGTTCATCATTGTCATGCTTTCATTTCATTCTTTCAACATGATTTCCTTTAGTTCTTTGACGATTTATACTAGGTGTTTTGAAGTATTTGTCCACTAAATCTAATATCTGAGAACACTTAGAGACAGTTTCTATTGACTATATTGACTGCTTTTTTCTGTGTATGGTTTATATTTTCTTTTTTCTTTTTTGTATATCTCATAACTTATGTTGAAAATTTGACATTTTAGATAATGTATTATAGAAAATTTTGATTCTGATTCTCCACCTCTTCCCCAGAGATTGTCGTTGCTGCTTTTTCTTTGTTTCTTTGTTTAGTGACTTGCCTGGGCTAACTGTGAAATTTGCCTCTCTGGGTGTGCAGCTTTTGATGTCTCTGCTCAAGGTTTTATTTCTTCTCTTTTCTTTTTTTAATCCTTGTTTTCACTTTTAAGGCTTGTTTCATAGGGGTCACCTTTGAGTCTGCCTAACTTAGTTGACAGCCAATGATTAGATACAGGCTGTGTTCAAACACCTTTAGCTACTGAGGATCTGTATGGATAAGGAACAGCATTAAAAGTTCCGGCCATTTTAACACATGACCCAGCTTTTTACTTTTTGCTGAGCATTTTTCATTCTGCACCAGACATCCATGCTATCTTAGCCAAAAATATGCTTGTTGCAGCCACAACTGCAAACTCCAGCTGTGTGTCACCTGACATCATCAATTCTACCAAATATGTTGTTGCGCTTTGCCACATCTCCAAATCTAGCAATGTCTCCTCAACTGTGACAGCAAAGCTGCTGATCCTCATGGCCTGTCCCACCCTGGAGGAACCTCTGTGTCAATGGAGCAAGGGGTGGAAACGGGGACTAGCCCAGGCAAGAACACCACTGACTCCCGCTGTTCTTACCCAAAGTTCAGCCTGAAATAGCTTTGTGCCTTTAGTCACTCTCCACAGTGTTTATGTTGATTCTTTACAGATTAGTTTTAGGGAGAGGGTCTGTTGATTGTTTCACACAACCATAACTGAAAATCTGGCCCCCTGTCCTCTTTTCTGAAGGGTGACACACACACTGCCTTGCTGGCATTACAACAATTCTTTCTGGAATCAAAAATAGGCACTATAAATGTCACTGAATCTGGGCTTTTTCATTCTGCGGCCTTTGATGATTTATCCAACATCCCCAGGGCCATTCCCAGGACTCAGGTTCAGTGCTGACCATGTTTTGGCTTATCTCTGGGACTTACAACAGGAAGAAATTAATGATTACATGACTACCAAAAAAAGAAAACCAGTACAGCTAAGTAGTTGAAGCATGACTTTGGAATCAGACAAATCTGGGCTCCTGACCCTATGAATCTGCAACCCTGGGTAAGGAACTTAGAGTCTCTAGGCTTTAATAACTTCACCTGAAAAATAGGCTCATGATAGTACCTACCTCTGAGTGTCTCATAGTGGATCAAGTAGTATAGGTGTGTGAATCGCCTACTGTTGGGCCCACAATGCAGCAACCTGGTGTTCAGTAGACACCTGTAATGTCATTCCCAGCTATCACTGAAAACCAGCACATCCTAGCCAGAGTGTGATGACAGAGCAGTGAGAGAGCAAGAGCAAGCATCGGAGATTTGGGAGCATCTGCTGCCCTCTGTCTGCCTGGGTGAATTTAGGCAAGATAGTTTCCATCTCTAGAACACATCACCTCTTTTGTCAAATGAGGATATTTCTGAGATTCTTTTCAGCTCTCATCTTAATAAGTCTATGAATTCTTCCCTCTGGCTCAATTCAGAACACCATTCATTTGAAATTTATCATATGCTACTTTTTAATATCTACCTGGCCACATTAAGCTCCTCATAGGCATGCTCCTCAAGGCTATCTTGATTACTTTTGTTATATTCTAAACGTTAAACATTCTAATAGAGTTCTGAATATGATAATCTCAACCCTGTACCCTTCAAATTCTGAACCAATTGAGAAATAGATACAGAAGGCAGATAGGGATAATAATATTGTTTTTCCCTCCATCACCTTCATCTCACAGGTATAAAATGGGCTGGCTTTTTTCCAAGGTTAAAATGGGTTTTTCACTCGATCTCTAGTGAAACAAACTTCCCCACTGTCTTAGTCTGTTCTATGTTGCTGTAACAGGATACCAAAGACTGGGTAATTTGCAAGTAATGGAAGTTTATTTGGCTTATGGTTCTGGAGGCTGGGAAGTCCAAGATCATGGTGCCAGTATCTGACAAGGGTCATTCCATGACAGAAGATTAAAGGTGGAAGTGAGCATATCATATGAGACAGAAGACAAATGGGGGCTGAATTCATCCTTTTCATCAAGAGCCAACTCCAGCAATAACTAACCCACTCCCACAATCATGGCATTAATCTTTTCATGAGGGCAGAGCTTTCATGATCTAATCATCTCTTAAAGGTTCCACCTCTCAATACCATCATAATGACAATTAAATTTCAACATAAATTTTGGAGGGGACATTCAAACCATAGCTTTCTGCCCCTACCCCCCATCCACAAACTCATGTCTTTTTCACATATAAAGCTCATTCACAACAACACAATAGCTCCAAAAGTCTAAACTCGTTTCAGCCCCAACTCAAATGTTCAAAGTTCCAGATTCTCGTCTCAATCAAATATAGGTAAGACTCAAGTCATCATTCATCTTAATGCAAATGCCTTCCAACTGTGAGCTTGTAACATCAAACAAGTTATCTACTTTCAAAATACAATGGTGAAATACAAAATACAAGTTCCAGGCTGAAGTTGCATGCTGGTAGCTCTACAGTTCTGAGATCTTAAGGGTGGCCCCACTCCCATGGCTCCACTAGGCATTGCCCTAGTGGGGACTCTCTGTGGTGGCTCTACCCCATGGCAGTTTTATGCCTGGGCTTCCACACAGTGTGAGGTATCCTTTGTAATCTAGGTGAAGGAAGCCATGTCCCCAGAGATCTTGCATTCTACACACCTACAGCGTTAGCACCATGTGGACACTGCCAAGGCTTACTGATTGCAGCTTTTGGAGCAGCCTGAGCTGTGCCTGAGCCTGCTTGAGCCACAGCTGGGGCAGTCAAGGGGTGCTGCACTGGAATGTCCTGAGGCAGCTCTGGGCAGTGAGCCCACAAAGGATGCCCTGGATCTGTCCTCCGAATTCATTCTGTGCTTTCAGAGCTCTTGGGATATGATGAGAGTGGCAGACTTAAAGATCTTTGAAATACCTTTGAGTTTGTCTTGATGAATAGTACCTGGCTTCTTTCTATCCACGGTAATATCTTTAGCAAATGGCCATTTAGCTGCACCCTCGGTTTGCTCTCTCAAACATGCTTTTTTATTCTTTACATGGCTAGGCTGTAAATTTTTCAAATTTTTCCACTTCATTTCCATTTTAATTATAAATTCCTTAAGTCATTGCTTACCTCTGAGACCTCACTTTATGCAGTTACAAGTAGCCACATAACAGCATGAAAGCTTTGCTGCTTAAATAGTTCTTCTGCCAGATTACCTAGTTGATCACTCTTAAGTTCTACATTTCGTAAAGTTTTAGGACATGAAAAGAATCCAGCCAAGGTCTTTGCTACTTCATAACAAAAATGGCTTTTACTCCAATCTCCAATACCTTGTTTCTCATTTCCATCTGAGACCTCATATCAGAATGGCTTTTACTACCCATATCTCTACCAACATTCTGATGACAATCATGTAAGTAATCTCTGGGAAGATTCAGACTTTCCCAACAGCTCTCTTCTTCTGATCTCTCACCAAAATTGCCCCTAATGCTCCATTCATGGCAACACAGGCTTTCTCTAGACTGCTCCTCCAAATTCTTCCAGCCTCTACCTATTACCCAATTCCAAAGCTGCTTTCATAGGTTCAGGTATTTGTTATAGCAACAACACAACTTCTTGGTACCAATTTTCTGTCTTGGCTTGTTTTCTGTTGCTATAACAAAATACTACAGACTGGGTGACTTAAAAAACAGAAATTTGTTTCCCCACAATTCGGAGGCTGGGAAGTTCAAGAGCATGGCACCAACATCTGGTAGAAGATGGAAGGTGAAAGTGAGTGTGCAAGACGCAGAGCAAATTGGGGCCAAACTCATCCTTTTTATCAGGGGTGATAATCGGGATAACTAATTCACTTCCATAATAACTAATCCACTCCCACAATAATGGTATTAATCCATTACCTAATCACCTCTTAAAAGTCCCTCCTGTCAATGCCATCATAATGGTAATTAAACTTCAACATGAGTTTCAGAGGGGACATTCAAACCGTAGCACCTACCTACTCAAGGTGGAGCAAACAGATTCCTACAAGCATCACACTTGGGAACATCACCTCCCCAACATGCTCACTGCAAGAAAAGCAGAGAGAAAGCAAGTACAAAAAGTAGGTGATGGCCCAGCATGAGCAGTGCCAACTGAACTGCTGATCCAAGACTCCTTCTCACCCTCTTCCTGGATATCACCAATCAGACAAGCCATTCTTTACCCTGTGGATGTCCTGGAAATGATTCTCAAATTGCTAGTGGCCTTTTGGGGAGAAGAGAAAAGGTCTCTACACCTCTGGATATCAGAGAAATAAGTGCCCCTCTTTCTACAAGACAAGAACCTAGTAAATATCAATCCATTCCCATGGTCTATTTTTATATATAGAAAGTACATTTGTCACCCTTCGCTACCCTAGAAAATTTATTCATGTTACTAGGATTTTTAATTAAAATTAATTATGAAGAGTCACATCTAATGAAAAGATCCTATCCTCCTAAACAAAAACTGTCCCCATAAAACTTTGAGAAGCTATCTGTAGTGCAGTTGATTCTGAAAGAAATCGAAGGCAAATAACTGATACTATATCTAAGCCTATGTGGAGTTTGAGGAAACAGTTCACATCCATGGCAAATAGCATAAAATGGGCTGTGAATGTGTGTGCTTCCCTCTGTTTAGACAGTTTTCAAGCCAGTTATTTACAAATATATTTTTGCAGCATATTCTCTTTGTAAATAAAGTCTTAGGTTTGATACATTATTTTAAAATGGATAAAATAAGAACTGCTTTTGTTAAAGCTGGGGTATGGATTCAGTAGCACCTGCTGCCTGGGTATGACTCTGGTCCCAGGGAGCAAGTGACTTACTGGCAGAGATGGGAGAAATCCAGTCTTTCAGTCCAGGGCTTTTTCTACCTCATTTCCTTATCTGCTTAATCATTGGAGGAGTATTCTCTATAACTATAGGATTCCATCTTATCTTCATCAGCACAGAAATAGCTCACCAGGAGACAGCATGGACATCAGAAAGTTCCACAGTCTTTTGTGGGTCTCTCTAAGAAATAGTAAAATTTAAATTTCTGAGTTTCTATCTTGGTTTTATCCCTAACTAGCAAGTTTTAAAACTTCATCACACCTCAATTTTGTCATTTATATAATGAAGATGAGAAGTAAATAATACCCCCATCATCATGTGAAGGCGATTTTTGTAAGTGCTTGATAAATGATGATGGTGGTCATGACAAATTATCATTGTTGTTCTTATAAAGCAGCCAGAGTCAAGTCTAAAGCAGTGGTTCTCCACCATGGTGGGTTGAATTGTGTCCCTCCAAAATGACATGTTGAAGTACTAGTTCTCAGTACTTGTGAATGTGACCACATTTGGAAATAAGGTCTTTACAGATATAATAAAATTAAGATGAGGTTATACTAAATTAGTGTGGCCCTAACTCAGTTAACTGCTGTCCTTAAAGGAGAGAAATCTGTGCACAGACACACATCTTACAGGTCAATATTGGAGTGCTGTATCTACAAGCCAAGAACACCAAGAACTACTGACAACCATCAGAAACTAGACAGAAGCAAGAAAGGATCCTCGACTACAGGCTTTGAACTTATAGCCTCCAGAACCATGAAAGAATAAATTTTTATCTTTTCATTGTTTTAAGCCTCCCCATTTGTGGTAATTTGTTATGGCAGTCCTAGGAAACTAATAAATACATTTGGATACCAAAATCACTTGGAGAGCATTTTGGAAAAGGCTTGTGCTTCATACAAGGAATATTTTTGTTCATGAGACCTAACAGGAGCTGAAAAATTAGTATTTCTTCCCACAGCCCTTCAGATTATTCTGTTGTACAACCAGAATTGAGAACCACTGGTATATAATACCATTGACATTTATAGAAATCTTATAGAAAGGTACAAATGTTTCAAATTCATGGTGAAATATTTCAGAATGAGAGAAGCATCTTGGCTCTTTTCTCACCCGCTGTGGCTGTGATGTTGCATGCCCTGATAGACGGTGCATACTGAAAGTAATACCTGTTGAGCCAAAAATTGAGTCTCTCCTAAGTGGTTTACCTGGGTTATCCCATTTAATCCCAATGACAACGCTGTGAGATGGATTCTGTTTATTATATTATTATTTCCCACTTTAGGCACCACGATTCAGAGAGAAGAAGTAATTTCCCCAAGGTCACACAGCCTTGTAAGTGGGCAGAGCAGGAATTGAAACCCAGACAGTCTAACTCAAGAAGTAGCTCTCTGGAACACTACTCAAACATTTCCTATAATGTTGGATGTGCATATTAGGTGCACACATGATTATTTTTGATCAGTGAACTTGTGGCATTAAGTAACATAGTGACACAGACATTCGCTTTGGGTTCTCTTCAACTCGTCCTGATTACCTGGATGGGAAAGTCTCAGTTTAGTAATAGTGTGTCTTTAATACCTCTATATGTGCTAATCTTATTTAACAAAGGAATACCTCAATTTTCAGTACTTTAGCAAACAACAGTGCCTAGTCATAAACGCTATGAATTTGTTTCCTCTGTACTTATTTTTGCAGTATCCCTTTATTCATGGTAGTTAATACTGGTCTTCCATTTGTGGCAGTTACCATTACTTTTTGAGTAAATTTTTTATGTTTTAAATAGAAGAATTTATTTAAGGAAAAATATAAAGTAAATATTAGTATCTATAGTAGATCAAAATGGTCCCAAATTCAAAGGATAGCAATGAATGACTGAAGTCTGGGAAATGTCACATTATGCAAGGTAAATATATATCTTAGCTTCCTTCCTAACCACTCTGCTACTCTGCCCCTAGACCAGCACTTCCCATCACTGCTCATGGGGACGATGTTTAACCAAGAAAAGGAGAGGAAAGAGGCTGGCCGTGCATGGGTGCCAATTTCCTGTGCTTCTCAAAGAACCCTGAAAGACAGTGAGTAATGGAGGCCACTCAAGAGATCAATATTGTGCTAATAAGCATGTGAGACGCTCGAGGAGGCTGATACACTGCACAATCTAGAAGCAGAGAGCAGAGTCATTTGAGGATGGGAAAATAAAGAAAGCAGGCCCTTAAGTGAAGCATAGCTGAGTACTTTTTCGAGACCTGCTTGAGACACACAGAGTTGTGGCTGCCATACCTGTATTTGTGACCGTTTCTCCTTTGCTCCTGCTTTTTGAAGCATGGGCTGTAAACTGACTCAAGCTGGGCCCAATACACAATATCGCTCATGGAAATTTAGCACTGAAACAAGCGATATTATTCAATTTTTATCTCATAAACTAGAAGCATATATAAACTAGGGAGCTACGCAGTGATCAATCCCTGCTATATTTCCTGCAGAAAAATAGAGGAAGTCAGTCCACAGAAAGGAAGAAGAATGATACAGGCACTTAGCAAAGAAGGGGGATGGAAGATCCTACCAACTCATAGACCCAAACAGAGCAGTCTCTAATTAACAGTCCCTGATTCTAGTAGGTTTCAGTTACCAATTGCTGTGCAACAGGGTAATCCAAACCTTAGTACCTTAAACAACCATTTTATTTATTTATTTATTTACTCAGTTTTTTTTTTTTTAATGACCATTTTATTATATCTCATGATTCTGTGGATTAGGAATTAGGGCAGAGCTTGGTAGGGTGGTTCTCTTGTTGTATATGCCCTGACTGAAGTTACTCAGTGGTATTTGGCTGGCAGACAGGCTGGTCTGGAGGGCCCATGATGGCTTCACTTATGTGTCTGATACCTTGGTGTGGTTGACAGGAAGGCTCACCTGGGACTGTCAACGTGACCTTATACATGTGCCCTCTATGGTATGGTAGTCTCGAAGTAGTCAGACTTCTTTCAGACTTGCTCAGGAGTCCCCCAGGAAAGGGTTCTGAGAAAACTCTCCCAAGTGGAAAATGCCAGTCCTGTATGGTCTAGGGCTGGAATTCCCTTCTGCCACATTACTACTTAAGCAACTGACTAAGTTCAGTTCAGATTCAAGGGGAGGAGAATGAGACTTGCCCTGTCAATGAAAAAAAATAGAAAGGAATATGTAGCCATCCTTAATCCACCGCATGGTCTTTCATGATGGCTGGCTGCACTTGGGTTCTCTGAGAATGTTTTGTGCCTCCACAGGAAGTAGCCTATTTCTGGTAAGATAGTTTGAGTGGCTTTTGGTTATTTTTAGTTATCATTCAATGAATCAGTTAAAAGGGTAATACTTTGTATTTTGTTGGCACTCAAAAACTCGTTGGATGCAGTTCACTGAGCAAAAAAATTGGGTTTATAGGAACAGGTTTATGAGTTTAGACTTTGCTATAACAAAGACTAAGGTTCAAATGTTGGCTTTGCAATCTCCTAGTTTTATGACCCCAGACAACTTATTTTCCTTCTATAAGCTTAGGTTTCCTTATCTGAAGAGGGGAAACAGTAACAGTCCTACTTCATTTAGTAGTGGTAAGGAGTCAAGTGAGATCCCATACATAAAACACTTAGCAGAGTGCCTGGCACATAGTAAGCCCCCAATAAATGTAGCTATTATTATATTTATTGTTTGTTATCAGTTTCAACTCATAAGAGAAAAGTTATGCACTCAGGAACATACAGAAACAGGTCATCTCTACCAATAGAAAAATAACATCACAGCTAAAATTACATTAAAATAAGAGAATGGTACAGAGGTTACTAAAGGAGAGGATAGTATTATAAATTAGGCAATCAGAAAGTGTTCCAAAGTCAAGGTCAAGCTTGTGATAAGCTTTAAAGGATACATAAGGTTTAGCAAGAGTGGAGACAAAGGGAGGGAATTCCAGGCAGTTGGAACAGAGGAAGCAAGATATCCAGGTAATACGCTCTTTGGATGGTCAAGACTCCTTCGTGGACCAGTGCAGAGATGAGAGCTGAGGGATCAAAGGTGGAGAGCAGGTAGGAGTGACAGCCTCGGGTGTCCCTGAATGTTAGGGAATTTGGAATTTATATTTTAGACTGGAAAATTCCTTGGAAAGTTTTAAAACAGAGTTTAATAACAGCGTGTTAATCTTTTAACAGTACATAGGAGTGATCAAAGGGAGAAAAATTTTTAAAAAGAGATTGTTGACCTCTGGACTTAATATAGATGTAAGGTGATCAAGAATAGAGGCTGGATGGTGACTGTGGGCTGAATGGATAGCAGTTTATGGGAGATGTCACACAGGTGACATTGACAGAGTGGACAGAAATTATGACTGACTAGATGTGAGGAAAAAGGAGGAGCTGCTGATGTTGTCTAGGTATCAATTCTGAGTGAAATGCACCATAACCACCCCACTGACAGAATGGCAGGGTCTGAGAAGGTGGCTACTTTGGAGCAGGAGGGAAACTGGAGGGAAGGACAGAGATAAGCCTTGGATGGAAGGACATAGAGAAACTGAGAGGACAGAGGAAATGAATAAGGTACGAGACATCACCATCGCTTCAACCTCTAAAGGAGAAAATATATACCAGAGACCATGAATCATTCAGCCTAGAGGCACAGGCATTTATACACTTGAGTTAGAGCTTTTGAAATAATGGGTCATATGGGAGACAATTTGTAATCCCAAATCCCAGAGATCATCATCTGCTGTGATTTTGAAAAGCACTTAACCACAAAGTAGGCATTAAACTCACATGTTGAGGTATGAAATAAGGGACTCTTCCCCTAGCCCTTCCTCACATGTATTCACATTTACATTTGGAGATTGTAAATTCTTTTACTTCATGTATGCTTCTAGGTCCCCTTAACATTCTGTGTGTATATGTGGGTGACACAAATATTCCACGAAGGAGCTGTTTAATCCTTCACAGGAAGCATGTTCTGAGACACAGGGGGCTCGATGTCATTTCTTCAGTCTAGGGGCAGTTCTTCCAGACACAAGACTACCCGCCTGCCTCTGTGCTGCCTAATGCATTGCAGAGCTGGGGCAAGTGGAGAGCTCCCTGCTTCACCCAGCGTTGCATACACTCCAACCAGGTGGGCAGGAACAGTCTCTCTGAAACCCAGAGAGGGTGTCAGGAAACACCTGGAGTCCAAGCCCACTACTACAATCTGACGATCAATATCTTAGATGACCACTTGTCTCAGAGGTGACCACTAACATTCACTCCAAGGTAGAGAGCATTCTTGACTCATCTTCCCATCTCCGGTTTATTTCATTAACTGTTATCACATTAATCTTCTGAGAGAACCGTGGTTGACTATATCTCTTTGCTGCACAGGTAGGTTATTTTATAGTAATAGATAAACAGCCTTGCTTCTTTCCAGGTGGTTCCCTAGTATCGCATCTCCTTCCTAACCTTCTTCTTATATTCATATGGAAAATTCCCCTTCCATTGTATATTGTCTTGGGAGAAGAGTTTCCAGTACCTCTTTCCCAAATCATACATAGTAGCATGATATTTCTTTCATCTGCTAGAAGGTACATCTAGGAGCTGTCAGAGACCCAGATATGACCAATCAGAAGTCCTCTCCCTGGACCTTGAATCTTAACCTACGACCAACCCAGAGGCAGCTGCAAAAATGGCAGAATCATGCTGACCAGGTTCTTCTGGCTTCCAGACAGCCTTGGTTTCCTGCTTCCTTCTTCTGTATCCTCCAGGACTTCCTTGTCCCTGTTTCCAGTGGGGCCAAGGAGATGTGCCCACCCAGAGCCCACCCACCCCATTCTGGACACCCAGGGCCCTGGACTTCCCTGCTCCACTGGCCCCAGCTTGCATCTAGGGCTTCCCCACATTCACGATCCTGAGGGTAGACCACACTGCCCAGGTGTGCACACCCCTAGGCCCTAAGGTTGGCCAAGGGGTGGCTTGTTGCAAGTAGGTAGGAAGGTGTGGATAAAACTTGATCTGGGGGGAGTCCATATTTGCTCTGGTAAGGCCCTTCCTAGGGCCCGTGCGTGAGTGAGTGAGTGAGAAGACCGGAGGACAGAGATTCCTTTGAAAACTGTGGAAGGACTATGCCAGCAGGGGCTGTGAACAGAGGTTATGTAGTTTGGACTGTGTAGGGTGAGGCAAAACTTTATGGCTTATAAAACAAGTGCCCAAAATGGAGGGAAAATGGACTATTAGTGGGTAAGCAGTTGATAAGAATAAAGAGCCTCCCAGAACACCCGAAAGAAGAAGAAAAAAGGGCAGCTTATCTTATAGATTTCCTGAGCTATCTGCAAACAGAGGGAAGGATCCAGTAAGCTGGGCAACATTCTTCTTTGTCCTCTTTCTCTTGTTCCTCTTTGGAATCTACATAGCCCAGGGCAAACGTGTACACTATTCAGGTGTTTGGAAGTAACTGCTGCTTTGCACATGTTTTTGTTGTTGTTAGGAAGACATTTGGCAAGGGCAAAGGACAGAACACATTTTAGATAATAGCTTATTAGTTTTATTTATAGCTCATAAATATTTAAACATATAGTCTACAAGCCACTATTTGTACCCTTGTCCTGGCTCCACAAATGTTCGGCAAAGCCTACCAGTTCATCTCCAGCCTTATCCTCAGGCTTCTCATTGCTCTACAAGCCCCAGGTGTCTTCCCAGTAAATCCCTTTTTGCTTTACTGTGCCAGGGTTGGCTTCTGTTGTTTACAAGGAACATGGCATTGAAGGTTTGCCTTGTTTGGTCTGGTTTAATCAACCTGAAGCCTTATTTCTTCCTTTGTTCTAGTGGTTATTGTTTGGAAGCTGTGTGTGTTTGTGTTTGTGTGTGCACTCCTGTGTGTGTGGTTTAAATACAGAAAACACAAAGAAGAAAGAAAAAAATTACCCCAAATCCAATTAACATTTTCTGTGCCATCCTTTTTAATATTTCATTTTTGGCAGAACTGGTGTTATATTTGCATGGTTTTAAATCTCTCCTTTTCACTTAGCATAATCATTTCCCCATCATTAAAAATTCTTCAGGAACAATATATTTAATGACAAACTCCCATTGTATAGATATTTCATAATGTGCCTAACAAGTCTGAGTTTTTTTCACCGGTATAAGTGATGCCACAATTCAGATTATTGTGTACACATCCTTTCTATTTTTTATTATCTCTGTAAAAGTATATTCTTAACAGAGTAAATGTACATTTTTAAATGATTGATAAATATTAACAGATTATTCTCAGGAAACTTTTACCAATTTGCCCTTCAGGCAGCAGCACTGGAGAATGTCTGATTTCCCCAACTTTCACCGTCCAGCAATCTCTCACCAGGTATCCTCAGGGCTACACAGTCCAGTCCCAAGGGAGAGCCCCCAACACACACACACACACACACACACACACACACACACACACACACACTCTCCACCATGCCTCACTTCACCATTAAGACAGAAAAGGTCCCCTGATAGAGTTTAAGAACAAAATAGAAGAAATAGAGAAGATTAAAGAGACTGTGAATTGAACTAAAGTGGAGAGTAGAATTCTCTCTTCACCTTTTTCTCTTGGTATTGTTTAATTCTTTTAGTCCTGTGAAGTTAAGAGACCCAAATCCTCCTCCTACAAGTCTAGAGGACTTCCTCCTCTCAACTTGGAAAGCCAAGAAGAAACAGGGTAATACTGAAGGAAAACACTTAAGCCAGCCACTAAAAGACACATTAGTGGGTCACGTTGTTCCAGGCCAGTTCTGCAGATGTGTAAAATACAAAGGAGTTGGAACCAGAGCCTGAAAATTATTGAATGGATATTTGCCCACATTAACTTCTGAGTATCTCCCTCTCTAGGGGAAAGAGATGGAGAACAGGGTTGGCAGGGGCTATGCTAGACAGAGTCATGCCTTTGGTCATGGAGGATCTTGCCATCAGAGACCTAATAATGCAGACCTAATAACAGGCCCCTTCCACAATGCAAATTAGTCAGATGAAATGTGAGATCTGGTTATCTGGTGAACTGGTAGAAAATGGAGTAAATGATGCCTGTCACAGAAACCTCAGCAAGGACAAAGTGATGCTAACTAAGTCTGCTGATGCAGGTGAAAGCCTCCGGGAGGCTGGGGCTGGAGTGAACCAGGTGGTTTCCCAGAATGACCTAGTGTGGAAAAAGTCAGAAGTCAAGCATAGGGTGTGTGGAAAACAGGAGAAACCTGGAAATCTTACCAATTGAGGTGGCTGAAAAGGGAAGAGAACTCTACGAGGGCAAGGGACAAAATGTGAAGCCACAACAGCCACTGGAGTCCCCATTACACAGAGTATGTACTCCCCAGAGAGTGGGTTCCCTGGGCTGGCTTAAAAGCACAGCTTTGTAGCAGATGTAGCTGTGAGTTTCTCTCTGCAAGATTATTAATGTGTGTTAAAATGACGGAGGCATACTATTAAAACAGAGTGGACCAATTTATCTAGACAAACAACACACATTTGAATGCTGCACTCCCCTGGCCCACGCTCATCTACCATTAGAAATTTGATACTTAAACACAGATGGTTCAAAATTCAATCTGTTTATTTTGAAAACATCTCTGTTAATCTTTTCTACCCTTTTACTTCAAACTTTTTGTGGCTGTGATGGGGACCCAGATTTACTTCTTATATACAAAACTAGACAACCTGAGCTCTTTAAAAGTGAAATGCTAAACTTTGTTACAGAATATCTGAGATAATTTGAAAAATTCCAAAGCTGTTTACTGTAAACACCAGAAAGCTTATGTATGTATATATAAAGTAGGCATATATTGCTCTTGAAAAGATAAACACTCTAGAAGTGCCTCTGTGATCTATGTAAACCAGAAACAATCTGTATTCTTCTGAAAAGGGGTAGAGATTATCACTTTGCTCTCTCTAGTTGGAATTTCTTTGTCTTTTCTTAGTTATCTGGATACTCTGAGAAGGCAAAAACTGCTGAAAGAGAATGTCCCAAATCATAACACAGACCAAGTGGAGAACCCTGAGTGTACTGAACTAAAGAAAGTTTGCCACCAGCCCTGAATGAAATGTCAGAAGGCATCAGAGTCCCGTATTTATTTGGTTTCTGTCCTAATGGAGACAGATGGTAAAAGGGCTGTCTGGCCTCAGAGAAGGAAGCAAATTCCATGTCTTCCCTAGGGATCAGTAAATTTGCAGGCCCTGAGCTCAGTGTCCTGTGATAGAGAAACATAAAAAGTACAAGTATACTTCCAGCATTTGTGAATGTTCCAGCTCCAAGTTTTCGAGCAAGAGGGAGAAAGAACAGTGGAGGAGGTAGAAAAAGTCAGTATTCCCCTTGAATGCACATGAGATGTAGAAGCTAATCTTTGAAACTGCGTTTGCCTTTATTCTTCTTGACTTAAGTTAATGGGATGAAAATAGCTTCAGAATACATCATTTCTTTTCCAATTTCACATAGCCACAAACTCTTTATTAAGGAGAGCTGACCTTCCACACTCTAGTGAATGTATTTTGTTCTCTTAATTTCTTCAGCAAGCAGATAACCAGTCCAATGTCACACACCAAACCTGGCGTAGGACAGTGAGCATTTCATTTGTCCTGTGTTTGGTGTAATATAGACAAAACTATTCCTAAAGGGAAAATATTATTCCTTCCCATTTGGCCACAAGTGGAGACTCAATAGAATTTGTGATTTCACATCTCTTGATGAAATGTTTCCAGTATAGGGAGCAATACAAAAGATGTCTGCGGTTGGTTGTTTTGTTTCGTTTAAGTTATCCGGAAGCATCACCAATAAAAATGATGAAACAAAAAGAAAATGAAATTCAGACTCAGACAGACTAGATTAAATACTGATCCCATCAACTAGCAGTATAACCTCAGCCACATTACTTACCATGTGTTAACCAAACCTAGTCACCCATCAGAATTACACGGGGACCTGACTTAATCCACATAGGCCTGGACTCTCCTTGAAAGCTCCTAAAACAAAATCTCTGGGGCTCCAGCCAAAGAAGCTGTTTTTAAAATAAGCACCGCGGGTGATGCTGATGTGGAACCAGATTTGGGAGCCTCTCATCTAAATTTTCTACACCTCAGTTCCCCCGCCTATAAGACGTATGTTTAATACGTACCCCACGTATGTTTAATACGTACCCCAAAGGAGATGAAGGACATGAAACATCTATTTCATTGTCCTGGACTTAATATAGATTAGACCTTATCTTTGCATTAATACTTTTCAGATGGTTTCTTTCAGAAAATTTCAGTGTGGTTTTAGGAGACAACCTATTGATCACAACTGAGATGTATCTATTATTTCTTTACCACACTGGGTGGTCACAGCAGTACTGCTGCTTAAGGAAATCAGCTAAGAAAGCAACAAATCACAAACAAACACCTCCTGTCTGAGAAGCATGAGGATAGAATCAGAAAAATGTTTTTCTTCCTTTTAACCAAAGATTTAACTCTGCAAAAATCAGTAAAAATAAAGATCAGGATTTTGTGTCCTTCTCGCATTTTCTTTTCATCTGAAAGCAAATGAAGAAGTGAGAACCACTTTGCAGCGGGTGATCATGCTAATTTTCTAGGCCATTTCCTCAAGGTGCCCTTAAAAGTAGCAATCATCTCCGTTCAAAGCAATTCCCTCCCATTAGATACATCAGCTCTTCAAATGTTTGATATCTTCTAATAGCTGCTTCTGTTACCTCATAAAGCGTTGCCGTTGTGGATTGGCTTGTCCACAGTCTTGTCCACCGTGAAAACTGCTGCATTTAAAAAACAGTCACCACCACCAAATTCCTACCACGGCAATTTTTTCAGGATAGATGTTTCATGATGATGTCCATATGTCTGTGTAGCATATTTTTTCTTTTTACTTCAAAGCCCTTTCATGGTCTTATCATATCAGCTCTCACAACACTGGGAGGTGGAGAAAGCAGGTATCATTACCGTCTTTTTAAAGATGAGAGAACTAAGAAATCTGAGATAATATGAGGCCACAGGGTTGGTTGAGTGACCAAGATGGAGCCAGAAACAACGCAGTCTTAGTCTGTATTCTTCAGGACTCCAGCCAAGATAGGCTTAAGGAAAGGAGAGATTTGTTGACTCTCAGAGCCAGGAAATCCAATGAACAAACATAGTTTTAAGCACAGATGGTTGCAGGAATTGCAATGTTACCATTAAGTGTCTGTGGCACTGAATCCTTCTGACTATATCTCCATGTATATATCTTCATGTGTGTGTGTGTGAGTGCATGTGTATAAGTACCTGTGAGTGTGTGTGTCTCTACGTGTCTGTAAGTATTGTATTCCCTGTCTTTCTATGTGTCCATGTGTTTGTTTCTGTGTGATTTGTGTGTTTATATATCTAGAGTGTCTCTTCTTTCTCTATTTGTGTCTCTTCTTTCCCTTTCGTCTCTTTCTGCCTTTTCTGTCTATCTGTCTCTCTCTACCTATCTGTCTCTCTTTTTCCAGCTGTTTTCTTCATCTGACTCCCCTCTTTCTCAGTTATCAGTTCTGTTTTCTTCTTTTTAAATGTCGTTCTCAAGTAAATTTATTCCACATGGTAGCGAGATGGCCTCTTGACATTTCAAGTTTCCGTGCTTCAATCCGAAGTACAATAGAAATCTCTCCCTCTCAAAAGTCAAAATAAGCCTCTAAAACAGATTCTAGTTGACCTCACACGTGCCCTCACCTGGACCACATGAGGCTCTGATTGGTGATTCTGAGTACATACTGGCCCCGTGAGGGGACCTTTTTGATTCAGCCCCATCAGAATCACTCTGAGTGTGGAATAATAGTTCTCTCTAGGAGAAACAAGAGGCTCTTACCAGAAAAGGGAGAAGGGCTGCTGAGTAGGCCAAAACAGCACATATCCATACAGCCTTGATTTCAGTGCACTGCAGTTGCCTCCTATGTATGGTATTTTTAAGAATTCTTCTTTAAGGTTGGGTCAAAAAGAGAATTCCATATGTTACATGAAATAATGCCACATGATGATCACTGAGGGTAAAAGCCATAAGTAGGCTAAGCTCATGCTGCTTGTAAATAAACTTCATCCCTAGAAGACCTTTCAGAGAAAAATCTTTTTACCTATGCAAAAAGAGTATGACAGAGGGTAGAAATACTTAGGCACATCCCATCATCCCTGAGCCTGTTTCCTCACTTGTCAAAGGAGTTAATATGAGTCACAGGGACATTCGCAGACCACTGAATCCACTCCGGCTCATTCAAATAGAAAATGCTTTCTTATAAGCTTACATAATCTCTGGGAACCATACTGGGCTGCTATTTAATTAGGAATAAGTGCACCTAGGAGAAATGCCCTGTAATCCCATAAGCTAGTCTGTGAAAGCTCTGTGGTAGATGTCACTTACCACTTGGACCAAAACTGATGGAGGTAGGGAGTAGAAGTTTCACCTCCACCACTGAGCTTGCCAGAAGATCCAGTCTCGATGTGTATAGCTACCACCTCTTGTTGCCTGTTTCCCACACCCCAATATAGAAACCACAACACAAATTCGCTTGAGAGGAAGGTCTGAAATTGTGCCTTATCTGTGGCATGGATTCTCTGAGCATTTTCAGAACAGTAGAGTATGGAGTTAAAAAATCATGGGCACTGGATTCAGACCAACCTGGACTCCAAGATGTGAAATTTTAATTTAACTTCTTTAGACTCTTCTATTTCTATCCCCCTGTGAAAAAGGAATCCCTGTAAATAGAGATCAGGTATGCACAGACAGCATCTGGCACATAGGACACACAACATAAGGTAGCTATTCATGTTTCTTGATAAAATTCAAAAATATATGAAAGTATATAATAGATATGCTTTTTCTTCTCTCTTATGAGCATTTCCTTGGCCCATTTTTCTGCACATAACTGCACTGACTTTATTTCTCTGCAAATGTTTGCCAAAGCTTCCCCAGGTGAAATGTCAGTAATTGGCAACCTTTATTTCCGGTTTCTAATACACCTCCCTGAGACCTTCCCCTGAAGCCCGCACAGCAGCACAGCCACCTCCTACCACACACGGGCCAGGCTCACGAGGAAGATAGTTCTGCCCCTGGCCCTGGATTGGGAGTCAGAGGACACTCCAGGACAGATTGCTTGAATCTCTACTTCCTGGACACCAAGCCTGTCTCCATGACACCATTCAGCTGAAAATAGACAAGAGGTTTATTTCAAGATCCATGGAGGAGAAACATGGAGAGATGATTAAAAGGAGAAACTGACAAGTCTTTCTGAAAATTCCAACACTAACCCCACTCCTCTAAGAGCTTTCGGGGCCACCCAGCCTTGTCACTATCTCCCATTCCTCCTGGCCCATAGCAGTCAACTGCTAAACCTCATATCTTGAGCCGGAAATTCTATTCCACTTTTGCTATTTCTGCCTCTTGTTTTCTGTATCCTTCATCAGACTCTGACGTACTAGAGGGAAGGAGTCAAGATCTGCTCATTTTCTGTATCCCTTCTATTCCCAGGAGAAAAGTGTGGCTTTGAAATAAATAGGCTTGTCTCGATTACTTACCAGCTATGTTGGTATTAGGCAAGTCATGCAATTTCCCTCCATTTTAATTTTTTGGAGAGAGATGCTTAAATAATATAGTTTTAAAGCATTCAGCCTAATACCTGGCATAATAAGAGACAGCTGTCACCATGAACAATGCCTGAAAATGTGTGCCCTTTCTGGGTTTTTGTGTTGGCTCCAGCATTTATTGGCAGATTTATGTAACCTCGTTGTGTATAATTTCCACATTTTCAAAAACGAATCCAATAATTGTCTATAATGTATAGTGTTGTTGAAAGGGTTGCATGAGACAAGCCATGAAAAGTGCTTAGCAAAATGCCTGTCCCAGAGTAAACTTCAGCAAAATCTTCCACTGACATCTCATCAGAGGCTAAATTCAGACCAGCTGAAAAAATACATGCCATCTGAATCTTCTCAGTCTTTCAGAAACATTTTTTTGGCTTTCTTTTTAATTAAATCAGCTATATATTTCTTCAATACCCACTGTTATTCTTTTGGCACTGTACTCACCTTTCCTCCCTGAATTATCGCTTGCACTTGGTGTTTGATATTTGGTATTTGATATTGTCACAAAGCAAATAGTAGAAATACTTTCTGACAAATTAGTTACTAGAAAGCATCATGGCTTTTAATTATAGAAAGAGTGTATATTATGCTCCACGATCAGACCTTTTCCCCACTGTACACCAATAGCCAAAGAGCAGAGATGGTCTGTTCAGGAAACATGGCTTCTCCTGCTGGATGAAGAAGATTTGGGCCCTCTGTGACTTTGTTAAAATGAAGAGATAAGGAAAATACAAATGTAAGATCTCTCTTTAACTGCCCACTCTACAAATTCAACTAGAGTGTTGTATAGGGTGTTCTTTTCTAAACATGACTCTGGCAGCTGAATGCCACACGAGGCTCCAGCCCGCAGTCATCTTCCCTTCTCAGAATTCTTATTATGCTTTCATCTTACATGAAATTGCTTAGATCTTGCTTGTATTCTAACTTTGAATCATTCTGTTCAGTTTGCTCAGCCTTCCCAGTAATCATCACTCTTGTTCATATAGGATTTTCCATTTACAAATTACTCTTACATAAATATACTCCTAAAAGTAGATCTTGAACTTCACTTTCTCTTTCATCCTTTTTTTTTTTTTTTGTCTCTATGGCACAGAAAACTAGGGAGACTTTTTCAAGATGAGAACAGTGAAAGTAGAGATATTCTGAAAGAATGCTAAAAAAAGGGTGGGTACATATTAAGTTCCTGCTCTGAGCCCTCAGAAGTGAAGGGCTCACAGGCCAATGAGGAAGACAGACAGAAACACCAAGAACTCACTCCTCTGTAACATGAGAAGTCACATCCATGTTTTGGCCCTGAGAGGAAAAAAAACACTCTATTAATGACTCAGACAAGGTTCAAGGACCTGTAAATTTATCTTTTCATTTGAATGAGTTATATTTTCAGCCTTTTTTCCTTCACAAACATCTAATCTCTTTCAGTTAGAGATCTCTCATCTTTTGGAGAACTTCCCAAAAGGGGAGGAGGGTGCATTTCATTCATCTGAGGCTCCATCCTCTTTTGTAAAACTTTGAATTATTGACATCTTTTCTTTTTTCTCCTTCACTCAGCAGTGTTTGAGTCCTCTCATCTTAGCCCCTTCATGGCTGGTGCTTTTATTGCTTAACTCAAAAGTGGATAGGGTGTTACGGGGCTATATTGTTCTTTGGCTGGGACAGGAATTTTTCACTGACATTTTTGGTTGGTGGAAAGAAAAGACAAGCTTATGATCACAGAGTGTTCTTTTCGCAGACTTTGACAAGATATCAAATCTACTTGTCACAGATTCTTGGAACAACCAGCTAAAAGTGGACAGGATCTCCAAGGTAACAGGCTTTGGGTGACATCAAAGTAATACAAAATTATCAGCTTGAAAGCCAGAGTCCAGGAAAACCATGACCCATCAACAAGTCGCAAATTCACTGGATCAAGGCTGCAGTGGGAGGAAAGTAAGACACACATTGGGTGTTTCTTCCATTTTGAATGCTGGGTGTAAAAAATGAAGTTGAATCCAAGGAGTGACTGCACCTGCAACAGCAAAAAAAGTCCTGTAGGAGAAACCAAGACAGTATCAAACTTTTAATTTGGGAATGGGCCAAATTATAGTCTCATTTTGGCTCTTGCTTTCTTATTTACCAAGTGGCAGGTGGGCAAACAGATTCTAGAGAGCTATTTTCTCTTGTCCTCGTGCATGCAAGAAAGGGAAACATATTTGATAGACTGAAACAATACAAAATCTAGAATCAACTTTTGAGATCATTATTACTTGGCTGCACGTGCTTTAAATGATGAAATCAAATCCCGGATAGTGTAACTGACATGCCAGGTGCCACCAGCTATCAATGGCAGAGCTGAAATTCAAAATCAGGACCTTTGACCTCTCATCCACTGTTCTTTGAAGTTTGCAACACTTCATGTCTTTGGAAGAATATTCATTTTTGTTCCTCATTATTAGAGGAATCTTAAGAATGTAGATTAAAAATTAAAAATTTCCAGTCTTACATTATTTGTTCCCCAGTATGATAGAAATCTTCAACATTATCCATCATCCAGGCATGAATTCTGACAACATAGTTTGAGTCAAGGTTACAGTCACTAATTGTGATTAAAGTGCGTGCTGTTTGACCATGCTAATGTCAGAGAAGGAAGCAAATAAGCCACTGAATTTACGTTGTAGAAATCAATTCAGAGATGTCGCATTTCACCGGGGGATTGGGTGCTCAATCAGCTTCTAAAGCAGACATGACAAACACTCAAAAAATCGTCCTTCATCACCCCTCAAAAGGTATTACATTGGAGATATAATACTAACTCAGAATATCCAACACAGATTACATTTGCTCCAATTTTGGAACAGATTGCTCTCTCTTCAGTTGAGCACCAGATGAAGTGGTGAGTTGGCTTGCATTCAGGGGCAATGTTGTATGAAAAATATGTATCTTTAAACACTAAACACTCAGCAGAGTGAGATGCTCACTCCATGGGAAACACAGGAGAACTAACCACCAACAGAGGAACAGCAGATCGTGGCTTCCATGTTGGGCTGCCTTGGGCCATATGTTTGAGTAGAGGGGCTGGTGAGATTCTCTGCATTACTTAAACTCTTTCCATTTTCTTTCCTTCTCCTGATTTTTACTGAGATCCTGGAGTTAAATTTACCAAAATTAAATGTGCATTGGGACTTCACTGAACTGCTCTGCGAAATTTAGCCAGCTTGGTTATAAGTCCCCAGCTCAGAGTAATGAAGCTATGTGGTTACACATATATACTTATGCTGATTTTTCTACCTGAAAGGCTCTGTGCTTCCATCTCAACCACATTTATCATCCCAGCAGCAATTAATTGTATGGTGAAAATTTTTAAAAAACAATGTAATTGGAAATCAAGAGAACAAGGTTCTAATCCTGGTTCTGCAAATAACTAGTCAAGAGATCTTGCAAAGTTTGTCCATCCTCTGAATCTCAGATTTCTCATCCTCAAAGACGGGGCTCAGAAAAGATAACCAGGGTGACTGTTGATTCTAAATTTATGTTAGGAGTTTACAGAGCCAGTTAGTGCAAGCATTGGGACTTCAATCCAAAACAGAACAAGAGACTACAGATTGGTAATATACTGCCTTTCCCACCCTTTCTCCCTCTTTCTTCCCTCCGTCTCTCCTTCTCTTCTCTCCTCTCCTTCCTTTCCTCATGCCTTTCCTCCCCTCTTCTTGTCACTTGCACTCCCACACCTTCTCTCTCCCTCCCTCCCCTTTTCCCTTCTTTCCACCCTCCCTTCCACTATTTCTTCCTCTCTTTCTTCCTTTCTTCCAAACTATAATTGTTTAGGCCCTAGGAATACAAAGATAAACTTGAGATCAGACCATATTGTCTCTTGTACATTGAAAAATCTTTTTCCTTCACTTATTTTAAATGCAACTAAACAAGTCCAGTCTGATAGTATTATCATAGAATAATTCAGTGTGAAGTTTCTTTGGAAAATCACATCCTTTATCCAACTTAGATAAGCAAAAATACTTTTTAGTTCCAGTGGGGTGTCACAAAAATCATTCTAAATTATTGAAAAGTTTCTTGAAGCTTCCTATACTCCATTTATTGGTAAAGAAGGAAAAAGTACTAAAAGCTTCTAGCATAGTTTACAGGGCTATGTGGAATCTTTCTCCCATTAAATTCCATTTACCTCAGGTGCCAGGATAGGAAAACAGTGTGCTTTATGAGAAAGAGCCCAGGAGTAGAATTGGATAGACATAGTTCACATTGCACCTCTACCACTTACCAGCTGAGTCACCTTGGATGCATAACTTTACTTCTCAGAGTTGTTCATTCTACATTTATAAAATGAAAGTGATAATACCTGCCTTGCAAAACTGTGATGAGGAATGACATGGTACAGGCCAGGTGTCATTCCTCCCTTCATGTCTGTACGCATAAAGGTATACACATAATATAGAAGAAAAGGTAACCATGCATAATCATGAACATAATTCCAGAGAAAGGAATTCATATGCAAATAGCATATGAGTCTTGCCATGTGTCAAGAGTTGTGTCATTAGGGTGGGACAGGCTGTAGTGTCAAATTGATCTCAAAGTGTACCATGGCTCAAACAAAACATTAATAGAAATTCATTTCTCACTTGTCTAACAATGAAAGTGCATTTTCCCAGTTGGCAGCCTGCTTTCCTCCATAGGGTGGTTCTGAGACCCAGGCTCCTTCTATCTTGTGGTTTGGTCACCACCATTGTCACATGCATTCAGCTGACAAAGAGAGGATGAAGAAAGCACCCCTTCCTTCTTGAAAGTCGTGGTCTAAAAGTGATATATAAATCATTTCTGTTCTCAGTCCGTTATGAGAACTGTTCACAGAGCCATGGCTGAACGTAAGGGGGAGGTAAGAAATGCAGTTACAGCCGGGCAGTAGTTCCTCAGAAAAGACTCTGAGAAAGAATAGCAAAACATGGATGGACAGCTAGCTGTCCCTGCTGTGGCAACTTTGACCATGTTAGACCACTTAAATCTATGAGGTAGGTATTATCATCCCCATCTTATTGGTAAGGAAATTTCAAGTAGATTTTTAAGTAATCTCTGGGTCACAGGGATCCACAGCCATGTGTCCAATGCCAATGCTACCTCCAGCATTCCAAGTCCTGCCCCCCAGTAGTCCTATAGGTCAGAATTTACAGACTCCTGAATGGTGGGTTGATCTATACTCACACAGCATTGTCTCAAAGGGTATTAATTTACATGCAAAATGTGCAGCTATAGGCTTTCTCAGAAAATTAGAAATCTGGCAATTCTGAGTCCCCATTCCAACAGGGACACAATTGCCTAAAGATGAGTAAGTACTTGCTCCCTACTTTCAATGCTTTTGAGGTGGCAGGTGCCTTCTGGTCCCCTCACCACTATCCTCCTCCTCCCCAGTTTATCCCTGCCCAGCTCCACCCACGGACATCATCTCCTTAGACTCTCTGGGCACTTACGTCTATTACCTATGCTATAAAAGATATCTTTATTATTTTATTTCTTGACAGGGAGTGTCAACATTTTGCTCTAAAAACTTGTAACAATGACGAGGAGATCAAAGAACTTAAATATATATTTCTTTTTGAAACTGTCAGAAAGACACTATTTAATACTCTTTGTGCCTCTTCAAATTTTGTGCTTCTCACTCCTATCTCTCACCTCAAATGATCATTCCTTCCTGGTACACAAACCCATCTAAATAAATTTCCCTACATCCTGGCCCCCTTGGGTATGGAATAAGCTCTCTCCCACTCTGCAAGATTGGTTTTGTGTCTTTCGTGCTAGGTCCCTCCCTCCCTGCACTTATCTGCATTCCTCATTCCACTCCCAACAATAGCTTGGTTCCTATCAGTTCCATCCATCTAATCAATGCATCAGCTATTTGTCAACAGAGCCCAGTGAGTCCCAACTCCATGTTCTGGAGATTACAGTTCAGTAAGAAGTTGAAAAGCAGAGGACAAAGGACTGAGAGGGAAGATGGACATTGATTAGAGAGCAGCATGAATTGATAATCTACTCTCTCTGAGCCTGAAAATCAGCTCCAGCTCTGCAGTCTGAGGCATGGGGCCATAGAGAACCGGGACTGCCCAGTCAGGCCAACCTCAGCACATTTAATTGAATGCAATTTTAATTCAAAGCCATAACTCTCCGATCCATCAACCAGATCTACATTGACAGTATAGTGACTCGTAGCATGGAAGGTGTTCATAAAATTCTGTATTTCTAAATTTATTTGTCATTTGGATTCCCCAAGAGCATGTTTTAAAATAATTGCCTCACTGGATCCATTTGTACTCGCCATCAAATTGATACTAACTGATCAATATTAGGGTGATCACATGGCAGAAATACTCTCCAGGGATTAGAGGGATGGGGGGCAAATTTACAACTAAAGGACACGGGGAGCACTAAAGGGAGGGAAGGGCATGCCTTTAACCTGCATTTGGGTGAGGCAAAGACATAAAGTGTAACTAGAATGTTTGTACCCTCACAATACCTTGGAATAATAATATAAAAAAAAATAAATAAATAAAAAAAAAACAGTCATTATAGAACATGATGAGGATGAAATGTGAACAACATTTCTCCAAATGAATCAGCTACCCAGTGATGGCAAATTATCTTCACCAACAGGTAGAAGTTTCTAAGAAGTAACTTAATTAGGGCAATGTTCAGAGACAGAAATTCTAAAAATGGTGACATTTTGAAAGAGGGGATGCCTTTAGCAAAAAACAGGGAATGCTTGTGGCAACTGTGGATGCTGGTGTGCATTTTAAACTGTTGAGCATTTAGTCATTATTTTTTAGGGTTATTGTGATTTTAGACTATTAGAAGGAGTGCAATGTTAAGCAAGGGGCAAAGTGATGTCAGCACTATATTTTATCATTGCTGAAAGTTATAGTATTTGGAGGACCTTTTTAAGAGGAGTACCAAATAGTTACTTGTAGCTGCCTCTCAGGCTTACTCCATTTCCTAGCAATACCCTCTCACTCACTAATGAGTCAATGAGAATCCATGAAGTCATAGTGAATGTGGCTACAAAGCAAAAATTCATATCCCAGACTTTTATCACTAAGTAACTCTTTCATCACTCAATTCTATCTGTTAAATACTATACCTCTAATTATATTCTGAAGTGCCATGGCTCACTAGGTTTCAATGGGCAGTGGAAACTCTTATATTTGAGGAGAGAAATGTGTGTGTGAATCTGAATTTTACTCTTCTTTGTATTCTAAATACCTGGAATCACCAGAGAATATTCTTGATGTTGTTTTAACTCCAGAAGAATTAATTATGTCCAGGGAATTAAAACAATCCAAGTTCAAACACAGAGAAACACACACACACATACACACACACACATATGCGTGCCTCAGTAAATCTAAATCAATGAGGCAAATGGGTGAAGAAGAAGGACTATAGGCTTCAAAATGAAGCAGTCTCTAGTTGGAATTCTGGCTTGCCACCCACTTAGTATGGTTGAGAGTCTTGTTTCTAGCATCCTGCAACCTTTGGTTTAGATCCTGACTCAACCATTTATAAGCTGTGTCATTTTGGAGAAATTACCTCTCTTTGTTTCTAGTATTTCATTGCAAAATCAGGCAAAAACAGTACCTATCTCATAGGGTTGTTCTGAATATTAAGTGATACAACACATGCAAAGAGCTTGGGAGAGTGCCTAGCACATAATTAGTACTCAATTAAATAGTTACTATTATGGTCATTATTATTATTATCATCATCATTATTAACTAGTTACATGTCCCTATGCAAATTCTTACTTTCCCTATGCCTCAGTTTTCCCTTCTATAAAACAGGTATAAGATTAGCATAAGAATCAAATGAGACAGTGGTGAGGAATCCTCTAGGACAGTGCCTGGAAAGGAGGCCCTGGCTCAGCCATATGGTGGAATGTCAGCTGAGTGTCCCAAGTTTAATAGTCACTAGTCAAGAAACTCTACACACTTTGAAGCAACCGAAGGTGGTAAGGCCTGGAGTAGTAGCCAGCGTTATTTATTATCAAGGCCAGCGCATTCATCAACTCTCCTCATTAAAATTTGCCAATTAATGAGCAGTGGCATACCCCTTAGCAAAGGTCAGCAGCAACCTAAGCAAACTTATCAAAAATTCAAAGAGGTACAGAGTTTGGGAAAAGTTCATTCTTCCCTTAATTAACGGATCTAATTACAATCCTGACATAACAAAATGCAAAATGTGCTCTTCAAAAGACACCGAGTCAAAGGTTTAACAGCCCAGATAACCTTCTCCTTTGGTACAGGCTGACCCAAATGTAGGGGAGGGGGGAGGAGGGAATCTTAGCATACAGTCAACAGGGTTGATGAAAGGGCTTTTTAAGAAATTAAAGCTTACTAGCATATCAGAATCCCAGAGCAACAAAGGAATTGAGAGGGAATAAAAACAATCCCACATCCTGGGATCTGGGTGAACACAGAGTCAAGGCTTTCACTAATCTCCCTTCTTAGCAGACGTCAAAGTATTTATTTGGTGACCTTTCCTGGCTAGTTATGAACAGCACTTTAACATCCTAAAGAGTCTGGATCTGTAATTGTTGCCTCATTTAGATAAAACCTGAAGTGCAATAAGACAGAATGGTTATGCTGTGCTTAAGTTGTTACTGAAATGGCAGGTCCGGAATTGTAAACCAGATACCACTAACCAAAGGCTTAGAGAAAAGGCAGCCTGACCTCCAGCTCGGGGAGCCAGCATCTTAAGAGGGGAAGCTCGGTCTATTTCATGACCTAGGATCAGTTTCACAGGAGACTTCAAAAACTCTGGCAACTTCAGGTTTTGCCTCATTACATGAAAGTGAATGAACAGAAATGATAGGAACCATTAAATCTCAGTGCTTCCCACTAGTTTCAGGGGGATTCAAAACTTTCAGTCAGCAAGAGGCTTTTCCACATACAGGGTCTTAAGAACTTCTTCAGGAGTTCCTAAGTGAGAAACCTACTCCCAGATTAGAATAAACATATCACAGAATATCATTAATCTGAAAGAGGAAACTGATGCTCAGAGAGAAGAATGATAAGGTCAAAGAGAAAGGTAATAGTAGAGGACCCTGCAGCCCACCCTCAGGGTCAGATGTAGAATTTCTACCCATCTAATCATTTAATTGTTCAATAAATATTTAATGAGTATTTTGCATGTGTTGGGCCTTGTTTAGTCACCAGGACATGGTTGAGTGTCCAAGCAGGCATGACCCTAGCTGTCACAGACCTTGTATTCTAGTTAAGGAAGACAGACAATAAACCAACAAATAAAGATGCAAGAAAAATGCATCTAGGATCAGTGCTCACAGAGAATTAGAATAGAGGGATGTGACAGTGACTGGGTAACTATAACGGTTGGAACAACCAGGGAATCTCTCCCTGGGAGGTGACATTTCAGCTGAGACTTTTATGACATGGAGAGCTATCCATGTAAGGTCCAATGGGAGGGCATAAAAGCATAACGGAATCATTGCTGCAAAGGTGTAAGGCTGCTGAAAACCAGCAAAAAGACCAGAGCATCTAGAACCAAGGAAGAAAGTAGCATGGTAGGAGATGAGGGAGGAGCAGCCGACCGTGGGTAGATAATACAGGACTCTGCACATCCATGACAGGGTGTATGAATTTTATCACAAGTGAAATAGAATCCACTGAAGGGTTTTGAAGTAGAGGAGTGATCTGAATTCTCTTTAAAAGATCAGTCTGGCAGATGTGTGGAAAGTGGATTAAAGGGGATGGGAGAGGAAGTGTATAATTCAGAAAGAAGGTTGCAGCGGGTGACCAGGAGAGAGATGAGAATGGGGGTGGCAGTGGAAACAAAGACAGGTTTTGGAGATAGAGTCAACAGAATTTACATGTGAATTGATTAAATGTGGGAGGATGCTAGAATAGGGTCTCTATTAGCAAAAAAAGAAAAAAATAGCGGGAGGAAATGAGAATATAGAGTAGGGCTACATCACTGGTGGGTTTTTAGCTTGAGCAATTGGATGAGTGGTGACAGCTGTCATTGAGGATGAGAAAGGCCATGGGAAAGCAAATGTGGGAGTTAGAAATAGTTCTTTTTGGCCAAATTTAGATGTCTATAAGATACCCATGTTAGATACCAGCTAGACGATTGGATACAGAAATATACAAATCTGGGATTCTGGGAAGATGTTTGGAATAGAGGCGTCAGATTGGGAGTTACCACTTTAGAGCTGTTCAAAGTCCTGGGATTGGATGAGGTCACCCAGGCAAAGGGAGAATGCCTCCAAAGGAGCAGTCCACTCCGCTCCTCTCCAGGAGGAGCTCTGCGCCTTTTTGTATCACACACAGCAGTTCTTTGACAGTGCTTGACAATAACAAAGGAAGTGCCGCGTCTCTGGCGTCCTTGGACGCAGCGTGTTTGGAGTCGGTGCCTCTTCCCTGTAATCAAAAGGCCCTCAGAGGTGAGGCGCGGAGACGTACACCTCCTGTGATGTGCGGCAGAGTGAACCCAGGTCCCTCACTCGAGTCCTTCATAAAGAAAAAGAAAACAATCTGCTTCCACAAAACTGTAGAGTTTTACTTACTGTGTCACATAGGGAGGAAAAAAAAGCAGTCGCAGCTCTTTCCTCAGAGCCGGGACGAGGCTGCCCCCTTGTGCCACGAACGTTCATGACCCGCTCAGCAAGTCAAAAATCAACGTTTTAAAGTTGTAGCACGCACAGCTGCCTTTAGTTCCGCTTAACTAGTCTTCTTTAAAAAAAAAAAAAACGCCATTTTCTAGAATCAATTCCAAGGATCTTCATTACATGGAAAAACAAGGAAATGAGAAAACTCCGATGGCTTTGACCACCACCACCACATCAAAAGGTGAGCTTTTTAGAAAAGTGTCTTTCCTTATCACACAAGGTATAATACTCAAGGTATAATGATGGCTTAACAGATTTAGATACCTCGTGTTCCTTTAAGATGCCCTAGAGAGTATGATCTTTTGGTGACATGATGTAGGACTGATTAACTAGTGTCTTGATGTGGGCTGCCCTGAAAGCAGAACCTGAGAGGAGTTGAGTGCAGATGATGTCAGGCGCAAGAGTGTGGAAAGGCAGGAATAAAACAGGGAAGGAGGAAAAACCAGGGATGGGTTATTAAGCTGTTTACTTCTGGGTCAAAGGAAACTCAGCCCCACCAGGGAACTTCTGAGAACCCATGTAGAATTGTTGAGCTGAAGGACAGAAGTCTGATAATTTTTTCGAACAACTCTCCTTCCTTGTTTGAAGGATCACTCTCTTGTACATCTGGGCTGAGGCAGCTGACTGTCGTTTGGTAGCTTTCAAAAAAGTTCTGAGGCAAAAAGTCAGAAAGAGACCATGACATACATGCTTAAGGTGAGATGGGAACAGGAACAGGAATTGTCCACCTAAGCTGGGCTAAAAAAGATGGGTCAAGGGAATGTGGCCCCGGACATGACCAGCATCTACATCCTCCAGGAAGAGTCTCATGCTGAATAATTTAGAAAGGCCTTGTTCTGTAGAGGACAGGGTACTGCATTTCCCTTTAGCAGACCATGTGAGCTTTGGTAAACTTCTTTTCCCTCCAAACCTTAATTTCTTCATCCATAAAGTAATTATAATGGTAGCTATAATTAAATGCTCTTCTAAATAATAAATGTATTAATATATGTGAGATGCCAAGTGCAAGGAGGAAAACACATTAAGTTGTTATAGTATTGCTAATAAAATAATAATTATAAGAGTAATATCTCATTTACCTGACTGGTCTCCAATTTTGGTTCACCTTTATTGACTCCATTTTGGTCTTGCTCTTAGGAGCTTCTGTTTATTCAGACATATGGTAGTTGCCTTGGTTTATTTTCTTTCTTCCACCTTCTTCTTCCTTCCTAATAAATATTTATTGAGCCATAACTGTGCTTCAGGCATTGTGCTCACTTCACTCTATAATTCTGCTTTGTTTCTCAGACTTTATTTAGCATTCTTTTCTGAAGTTCTAGAAATTCATTGTTTGTATAAAAACTGCCCCCAACTAACTCCTGGACCACACAAATACTTTAAAGTCTTGTCATGACACACAGGAAATGCAACAAATAGACCAGAACTTACATCTAAATGATCATTGTTCCTTTTAAAGTAGTCACCTTGTGAAGTGTCACAATCCACCTCTCAGCACCCCCACCTTCACCCCATGCATGCATTTAGGGAACAATACAGAGTGGGCATATCATTCTTAGTGTATTTGAAGACAGAAATTTTTTTTGTTTTATTGGTATGTATATGCAACAACACAAAGGGAAGACTTACATAACACTAAAGACCACATCTTATTCTTTGTCTGCCACCTCCACCCCACACCTAACCTAGTAACCTTCACTTAGTAAGTATACAATAAGTATTAGCTACTATATTCATCCATTTATCAAAAATTTTAAGCACTTACTATAATTGATGTATTAAGTGCTGAAGGACACGAAGGTGATTAAAATATGATTTATGATCTCAAAATCACTACTGTCTAACAGAGAAGATAATACTAAATGCCTCTAACTATAAGGATGATGTGTAATGTGCCTGTCTTCTCTAGGGGACAGTAGAATCTTTTAAAGAAGAAATTAAGTCATGTTTGCATTCCCCTTGGCACATAGTAGGCTCCTAATAAATATTGGCAGAAGAAGAAAGTTATTTCAGAGGAAAGAGAATACAACAGGATCTTAGAAAGGTTCTGCTATGGTTTGAATGTTTTTCCCCTCCAAAATACACATTGAAATTTAGTTGCCATTGTAACGGTGTTGAGAGGCAGGACCTTTAAGAGGTAATTGGACCATGAGGGCTTAGCCCTCATGGGTGGGATAACTGCTGTTATAAAAGGGTAAGCTTGGCCCCCTTTTGTCTCTTGGCATTTCTGTTCTTCTGCCAGAAGGAAGGAACTTGTGTTCCTCCCCTCCAGAAGATACAGGAGTCAAGGTGCCATCTCGGGAGCAGAAACTGGTCCTCACCAGACACCAAGCCTGTCAGCACCTTACTCTTGGATTTCCCTGCCTCCAGAACTGTGAGAAATAAATTTCTGTTCTTCATAAATTACCTAGTCTGTGGTATTCTGTTACAGGAGCACAAAACAGACAAGGCTAAGACAAAATTTATGGATGAAGTTGGTGTAAAAGGTGGGTAGGATTTTAATAGACAAAAGCATGAAAGAATTCATTATAGTCACGTACAACTTAACGATGATGACACATTCTGAGAAATGTGTTGTTAAGTGATTTCATCATTGTGGAAACATCGTAGAGTGTACTTACACAGACCTAGATGGTATAGTCTACTATACACGTCTAGGCTATATGTTGCAGCCTATTGCTGCTAGGCTACAAACCTCTGTAGCATGTTACTGTACTAAAATACTGTAGACAGTTGTAACACAATGGTAAGTATTCATGTATCCAAATATATTTAAACTTAGAAAATAAAAAGTAATGTGTTTTGCTATGAGGTTATGGTGGCTACTATGTAACTAGGCAATAGGAATTTTGTAGCTTCATTATAATCTTATGGGACCACTGTCACATACGCAGTCCGTCATTGACCAAAACGTTATTATGCAGCGCATGACTATACCAGTAGAAAGAACAACACAAGCACACGCACAGAGTCAGTAAATATTTCCGCACACCCTATGATAAGGGTAAGCAGTATGGTGAGAATTTAGAGTATTTATCAGGCAACAAGAGAATAATCTGGAAAGAAAGTTTGAGATCAATTAAATAATTGAATCTTATAGATGGGGATCTACTTATCAAGTGCAATTACCAAAGCATAGTTGGAGAAAGATTTACACTTTATTACTTATCAGGGGAAAAGATGTATTTTGCTTTATCATGGAAGGGATATTGTCCATAACAGTGATTTCTATAATTTAGTACACAAGCTTATAGAAGAAGCTCTCTAGATATTACACATAATATATGAATTTCTATCCAAAATATGTAGTCTATAGATTGAATTAATAATGTTTTTCACACATTTGTAATAGCTATATAGGAGGTTTTAATAAAACAATTCGAGGCTGGGTGTGGTGGCTCATGCCTGTGACCCCAGCACTTTGGGAGGCCAAGTGGATCACCTGGACAACACAAGGAGACCCCATCTCCACAAAAAATTTAAAAATTAGCTGGGCGTGGTGGTGTGTGCCTGTAGTCCTGGCTATTCAGGAGGTTGAAGTGGGAGGATCGCTTGAGCCCAAGAGTTTAAGGTTGCAGTGAGCTGTGATGGCATCACTACACTCCAGCCTGGGCAACAGAGCAAGACCCTGTCTCTAAAATAAAAATGCTTTAAAATGCACAATTTGTTTGAAATTGTTCAACAATTTTTTCTCAGTCAATGGAAAATATAAATACTACCACCATGTTAGCCCTGAAAAGAGATCTAGAGATGGCCAAATGAAAAATGAAATAGAGTCTCTAGATCTTCCTGGACATTAAGATCAAGATAATCTGGGGAAAGGTAACTAATGCATCATCAAAGTTTCTTTTGGTTTTTTTCTTTGTTTTTTTTTTCTTGCAATTTTAATAACAACCACCATTTGTCAGACACTGCTCTTAGAGAATGGATAGAAGGAGGACAGATTGGAAGCTACAAGACCAATTAAGCAGTGACTATGACAGTGATTTAAGTGAGAGATAATAAATGTCTGAAAGTGATACCAGAAGGTATAAGGGAAAGGAAGCAGATTTGAGATGTTACGTATTAGTAAAATTTTTTTAAAAGACTATATGAACAAGATCAGTTGGATGTAGAGATGAAGTAAAAATTGAGAATATCTCCTAAATTTCTAACTCGGACAACAGAGTGAATTGTGATGCCTTTTTTAAATGTATTTGCAGGCTGGCGTGTGCTGAGAGGTGGGAGGAACTGATAGATCACGAGCTCAGTTCACTTGAATTGAGAAGTATTTGGAACATCCAAGAGAGACTATTTCAGTACAACTGGCCAACAACACACCCTACCAACAGCTGTGCCATTTTAGATTCAATCAGGACCTTTACAACACTTATAAGAACAAAGTTTTCCTTCATAAATCTGAGCAGAAAGTTCCCGCTAAGACAATTCACTGAAAGTTTTTCTACTAACTCAACCCTCAAGGGTAGGCACTCTCTTATTCATCTCTGTATCATCAGATCCTAGGCATCAGAAAATGTTTGTTAAATTAACAAATTAATTAATGTTAATAATTAATAAATCGCTGTCCTAGTCTCATGAGTCAAAAGGACTACTGAAAAGGAATCCAGGCTCATAAACAGGGCTCCTTGGGAATGGGGAAAGAGCAAAGAGGAGCTAAAGAAATTACCTTTTCAATCTTAAAAAGGCAGAGAATATCTCCAAAATATAGCCAGTTTCTTCCTCATGCAGACATCCCCTGCCCACTTGATTTCCCATATAAAGTCTCAGACCAGAGGTTAGCACATTTTGAACAGGGAGAAGAAGAGGAGGAAAGGGAGAAGGGAAGGAAGTGGAGGAAGAGGTGCAGAAAAGCTGCCATGGTTCCCACTGGCTTTTCAGTGTGTTGGTTCCGGACATTTATGAAGCCTGGTTTGTATTCTTTTGATACTCTTCCACCCTTCTCTATTTAAGCTTAACCAAACTTAAAAAGTATTTACTCCTTGAAATCAAGTAGTTACTAAACTTAGCACATAGTGGATACTCAACACTGATGAGGAGGAAGGAAGCAAGGACAGAAAGAAATATGCTTTACAAAGACTGGCTTTCATTTATGGGACTTTTTAAGCCCATTGAATGTTAGTTTTTGGCAAAACACTCAAGTATTCCACAGAGAAGCTCACTTGGTTGCAAACCTGAAGACCAATAGCAATATTTGAAAAAGCAAAGAGAACCCTAGTTTGGGGTCAGTGACACATTTGTTCCCATAGGGTGACCCAGTCACTGGGGGATTGAATCTGGTACCAGAAAATGTGGAGGACATAGGCTGGCTAGTCAATCCTGGCCACAGCTTATGGTGTTTGAAGGAACTAGAAAGGAGACAATAGAGAGGAAAAACTGAATACTGAATTAGGCAGGAAAGGAATTAAAATAGGCCTGAAAAATGAGTAGATTCATAAAATCCATGGAATAGATCACTTGGGGCACTCTAGTAAGACACTGTTATAACACCAGAGATAGCTAAATATGGGTGTTAAAATTCACTTCCCTTTTTTAGCAACAATGCAGCTTCAAATTGTGAAAAATATTCATCCTCAAAGAATTCTCTGGAGAAGCTAGAAAATCACCTGCCTCCAGCTGGTACCTTGCTCTGTTGATGGTTTGTATACATGTGAACAAAAGCTTCAGGGCTCCTATTAATTACCTAAAAAATGATTAATCTCCTTTTCCACCAGAGAATTAGGGAATCAAGAGGTAGATCGCCTAATACTTCTCTGTATCACAGATAGCAGAAGTAAACATTCTTCTTTGTATACTCACCATACTCTTCCCCAGTTTTCTTTCTGTCCCTATTCTGCACACCAAATTAGTACACTGGGAATAAATTAAATTCATATTCATCTGTGTTTTTGCTCAAATCCTGGAGGTAGAAATGATGGGGCACAAACTTTGTAAGCCAGGACACATGGTAGACAACCTTTCACTTCACCCATAGAATGTCCCCTTCTCCCTACATTCTCCCATATCACCCCCTGCACATGCATTTCACCTAAACTTATGGAATCCTCAAAATCCGCAACCTTTATATTTGTAATAACACTAGGCTTACTTATCTCTACTCCCTATGGTTGGGATCTTAACTTTAATAGCCTCCAGCCTTGCACTTTGCCTTTCCCATTTGTGACCTCTACTCTAAACTGTCATTTGGATTTTCCCCATCATCACTGCTCTGTGCAAATATCCCCCCAGATACAACATTGTTCTTGGGGCACTCCACCACATACATGCCAATTGCCAACAGGAAACATTTTGTGGAATGTTCACCCCAATTAAGTACTGTTGAATAGAATTTAAACCAAATAAGATACTCAATAGGACAATTTTTGGTTTTCTGAAAATTGTTTGTGTCATAATGTTCAGAACTTGTAACAATCAGCACTTGTAATCACTTAGGTGGAGAAATAAAAGGTAGGAACTCAGCCTTGCAAATACCATGAAAATGTGTAGGAAAAAAAATTGAGTGAAGTGCAATAAGCAAGTGTCTATTAACTACTAATAAGGTGCTTTGCACTTGAATCATACTGTCTTATTATAAACATCCTTGTAGAGTTGCTATTTTTACTACCACACCTCTATCTCATAGAGGGAGTATTAGGTTTTAATCACCTCTAGAGCACAGGTGAGAATCCAATGCAGCTGAGGAAAGGGAATAGGAAAAACCCTCTACTCCAGGGAAAGGAGCAGAAACACATGCTGGACCCAGACCATCAGAGATCTCCTAATAGTGAGGAGCAAGGGGAGCAGGATCCCTGGAAGACCCAGGACAAAGTGCCTGCAGGACATCAAGGCTTAGTCAGAACAACAAAACAACAACACCAGCTGTCCATTGCTGGAGAGAGGCAACAGGGAAGACCTAAAGCTGATGGTAGAGCACTTACGGAGAAAAACTCTGGCAAACAAGCTCCCATCTTAAACATAAAGACAGAGGGATGTGAAGCCTGTGGTACACTGAGGGTGTCATGGATTGAATTGTTTCCCAAAAAAAAAGATATGTTGGAGTCCTAACTCCCAGTACATAGGATTCCATAATGCATGTGAAATGCAAGTGCAGGGGGTGATATGGGAGAATGTAGAGAGAAAGGGACATTCTGTTGTTGAAGTGAAAGGTATGGTTGTCTACCATGTGCCCTGGCTTAGAAAGTTTGTGCCCCATCATTTCTACCTCCAGGACTTGAGCAAAAACCAAGATAAATATGGATTTAGAGATAGGGTCTTCACAGAAGTAATCAAGTTAAAATGAGATCTTTAGAGTGGGCCCTAATTCAATGTGACTGGTGTCCTCATAAAAGGAGGAAATCTGGACACAGTAACAGACAAACACAGAGAGAGGGTGACATGGAAAGATACAGGAAGAAGATGGCCATGTACAAGCCAAAAAGAGATACCTAAAACAGATCCTTCACAACCCTCAAAAGAAACCAACGCTGCTGACACCTTGATTTAGGACTTCTATCCTCCAGAACTGTGAGACAATAAATTTCTATTGTTTAAGCCATTCCATTTGTATACTTTGTTACAGCAACCCTAGCAAACTAAGACAGGATATAACCACATAAAAAATAAATCCCAAACCCAAATCCACTCCTGATTAGATTGATTCAACCACCATACTAAAGGTCTAGCAGAAGGAAAGGCATGACCATTTCCAGATATAAAAACTGTTTTTTTAAGTCTCTACGGTCCTAAAGCTGTCTGGTTTCAACCAAAACTACTAGGCATACAAAAAAGGCAAGAGAAAAACCACTGTCAAGAGACAAAGTAATCAACAGAATAAGATTCATATATGACATAGTTGTTTGAACTGACATGGAATTTTAAATAATTATGTTAAAGGCTATAGCAGAAAAAGTAGATACCATGCAAGATCAGATGAGTGATTTCAGCAGAAACATGAAAATTATGAGAAAGATTTCAAAAGCTTTCCTTTCCAAGAAGGAAAAAACACAATAACAGAGGTGAAGAATACCTTCAACAGGCTTATCATTAGACTTGACACAGCTGAAGAAAAATATCAGTGAACTTGAATACAGGTCAATAGGAATTACCCAAACTGAAACATGAAGAGAAAAATGAGAAACAGAACAATAGAATGGAGCATCCGAGAGCTATAAAACAATATCAAATGGCCTAATATTCATATAATTCAAATTCCTCCAAAAAATTCCATTTATTTTCCAAGAGAAGAGAGAGAAAATAAGGTAGAAAAATACTTAAAGAAAGAATGGTAATGAATATTCTAAAATCAATGATGACATCTGTGGTCTGGTAGGATAAGTACCAAACAAACATACCTATGCACATCATATTCAAACTGCTGAAAAGGAAAGACAAAGAAAAAATATTAGATAGCAGCTAGAGGCCACACGCAGTGGCTCACACCTGTAATCCTAGCACTCTGGGAGGCTGAAGTGGGAGGATGGCTTGAGGCCAGGAGTTTGAGACCAGCTTGAGCAAAAGCAAGATCCCATCTCTACAAAAATATAAAAAATTAGCTGGGCATGGTGGTACATACCTGTAGTCCCAGCTACTTGGGAGGCTGAGGCAAGAGATTGCTTGAGCCCAGGAGTTTGAGGTTGCAGTGAGCTATGATAATGCCACTATACTCTAGCTGTGGCAATAGAGTGAGACTCTGTCTTAAAAAAAATGAAAAGGAAAGAAAGTAGCTAGAGAAAAAAGACACATTACGTGAATAGAAACAATAATGAGAATTTTTTTAGAATATGCATTCTTTCTAAGTACACATAAAACATTCACCAAAATAGATCATACTCTGGGCCATAAAACAGATTCTAACAAATTTTAAGAAATTGAAATTATGTAAAGTATTTTCTCTAATCATAATGTAATTGAAATCTAGACAAACACTAAGCAAATTTCTTGTCATAAACTGTGCCAGCCAAAAGATAATGGAGTAACATTTTTAAGGGCTAGTGGGAGAAGTGGTCAACCTAGAATTCTATACCCAACGAAAATATCTTTCAAAAAATAAAGAGAAATAAAGGTTTTCTCAGACAAACAAAAACTGAGAGAAAGTATCACCAGTAGATTTGCACTATAAGAAATTTTAAAGGAAGTTGTTCAGGCAGAAGGAATATTATACTGATACCAATTCCTCCTAAAACTGTTCTAAAAAATTGAGGAAGAAATCTCCCTGACTCATTCTTCAAAGTCAGCATCACCCTGATACCAAAGCCACACAAAGACACAACAAAAAAAGAATACTACAAATCAATATCCCTGCTGAACATAGATGCACAAATCTTCAATGAAATGCTAGCACACCATATGCAACAGCACATCAAAAAGATAATATACCATGATCAAGTGAGTTTTATTCCAGGGATGCAAGGATGGTTCAACATACACAAATCAATAAATGTGAGTCACCACATAAACAGAATTAAAAACAACAACCATATGATCATCATAATAAATGCAGAAAAAGCATTTGATAAAATTCAGCATCCCTTCAAGATAAAAAATTCTCAACAAACTTACATAGAAGGAATATTCCTCAAAATAATAAAAGCCATGTATGACAACCCACAGACAACATTACACTGAACAAGGGAAAGTTGAAAGCATTTCTTCTAAAAACTTGAACAAAACAAGGATGCCCACTTTCAATACTCCTATTCGACATAGTACTGTAAATCCTAGCCAGAGCAATCAGGCAAAACATAGAAATAAAATGCATCCAAATTAGAAAAGAGGAAGTCAAATTATCTCTATTTATGGATGATATGATCTTATACCTAGAAAATCCTTAAAATTCCTAGAGAGACTTCTAAATTTGATAAGTGAATTCAGTAAAGTTTCAGAATACAAAATCAATGTGCAAAAATCGGTAGCATTTCTATATACTAATAATAATCAAGCTGAGAACCAAATCAAGAAAGTAATCCTGTTTACAATACCTACAAAAAAATAAAATTCCTGGGAATATATTTAACCAAGGAGGTGAAATATCTCTATAAGGAAAACCACAAAACACTGATGAAAGAAATTATAGATGACACAAACAAATGGAAAAACACCCGAGGTGGATTGGAAAAATCAGTATCATTAAAATAACCACACAGCCAAAGCAATCTACAGGTTCAATTCAATTTCTATCAAAACATCAATGTTGTTTGTCACAAAATTAGAAAAAACACTCCTAAAATTCATATAGAACCATAGAAGAGCCTAAATAGCCAAAGCAGTCCTAAGTAAAAAGAACAAAGCTGGAGGCATCACATTATCTGACTTCAAATTATACTACCAGGCTACAGTAACTAAAACAGCATGGTACCGGTATAAAAGTAGACACACAGGTCAATGGAACAGAATAGAGAACCCACAAATAAATCCACATACCTACAATCAACTGATCTTCTACAAAACAGACAAAAATATACACTGGGAAAAGGACATCCTGTTCAATACATGGTACTAGGAAAATCAGATAATTATATACATAAGAATGAAACTGAAAGCCTACCTCTCACCATATACAAAAATTAACTCAAAATAGATTACAGAATTAGATGTAAGACCTGAAACTATTTTAAAAAAAAAAACTTTAGAAGAAAATCTAAGAAAAACTCTTCTGGATTTTGACCTAAGCAAAGAATTCATGACTAAGACCTCTAAAGCAAATGTAACCAAAAAACAAAAAATAGACAAATAGGACTTCATTAAACTAAAAAGCTTCTGCACAGCAAAGGAAATAATCAAGTGGGCAGGGTGCAATGGCTCACATCTATAATTCTAGCACTCTAAGAGGCTGAGGCAGGAGGATCGCTTGAGGTCAGGAATTCAAGACCAGCCTAAGCAAGAGCGAGACCTCGTCTCTACTAAAAATAGAAAAAATTAGCAAGGTGTGGTGGCACTCGCCCATAGTCCCAGCTACTTGGGAGGCTGAGGCAGGAGGATGGCTTGAGCCCAGGAGTTTGAAGTTGCTGTGAGCTAGGCTGACATCACAGCACTCTAGCCTGGGCACCAGAGCTAGACTCTGTCTCAAAAAAGAAACAATCAAGTGAGTGAACAGACAACCTACAGAATGGGAGAAATTATTTACAAACTATGCATCTGACAAAGAACTAATATCCAGAATCTACAAGGAACTCAAACAAATCAACAGGAAAAAAAAACGAATAATCCCATTAAAAAGTGGGAAAAGGACATGAATGGACATTTTTCAAAAGAAGACAAACAAATGAAAAATGTTCAATATCACTAATCATCAGAGAAATGTAAACTAAAACCACAATAAAATACCATCTTACATCAGTCAGGATGGCTATTACTAAAAAAAGTCAAAAAATGACAGATATTGGTGAGGATGCAGAGGAAAGGGAACACTTATAAACTATTGGTAGGAATGTAAATTAGGAACCCTCTGTGGAAAACAGTATGGAGATTTCTCAAAAAACTAAAAATAGAACTACCATTCAATCCATCAATCTCACTACTGAGTATCTACCTAGAGGAAAAGAAATCATTATACCAAAAAGATGCCTGTACCTGTATGTTTACCACAGAACTTTTCTTTTTGGTTTTTTTTTTTGTTTTTTTTTTTTTTTTTTTTTTTTTTTTTTTTTGAGACACAGTCTCACTCTGTTGCCCTGGCTAGAGTGAGTGCCGTGGCGTCAGCCTAGCTCACAGCAACCTCAGACTCCTGGGCTCAAGCGATCCTTCCGACTCAGCCTCCCAAGTAGCTGGGACTACAAGCATGCGCCACTATGCCCGGCTAATTTTTTCTATATATTTTTAATTGTCCAATTAATTTCTTTCTATTTTTGGTAGAGACGGGGTCTCGCTCTTGCTCAGGCTGGTCTCGAACTCCTAAGCTCAAACAATCCGCCTGCCTTGGCCTCCCAGAGTGCTAGGATTACAGGCGTGAGTGACCGTGTCTGGCCGCTACTGCTGTTCTTAAAGGGTTTTTCAGAGTTAGAGAGGAAGAAGCTCATTATGTTGACTGTTGTTCTTCTGGCTAAAGGAACACTTAATACATGCATCCATTCTTTTTTTTTTTTTTTTTTGAGACAGAGTATCAATCTATTGCCTGGGGCGAGTGCCGTGGCGTCAGCCTAGCTCACAGCAACCTCAAACTCCTGGGCTCAGGCAATCCTACTGTCTCAGCCTCCCAAGTAGCTGGGACTACAGACATGTGCCACCATGCCTGGCTAATTTTTTTCTAGATATATTTTTAGCTGTCCAATTAATTTCTTTCTATTTTTTGGTAGAGATGGGGTCTCGCTCTTGCTCAGGCTGGTCTCGAACTCCTGAGCTCAGAATGATCCGCCCACCTCGGCCTCC